>JACWBX010003181.1:34541-49887 GCA_014622435.1 Polypedilum pembai
GAATTATAGTCATGGGATTGTATTTAAAAATTCTCTGCTATAAAATTATAAGTACTGAATTAAAACACACGTGCTACGCGCATATTATGCATTTTTATGATTCTTTCTGTTGAATTTTTATTTCGGCAATTAATACAGGCATGGACACACAATAAAAGAGCAACAAAGATCAAATTGGAACCAAAAATTGCAACTTGGAGCTTCCTATATCTCAGTTATTAAAACAGGCAATTTTGCCTGTACAAACAAAATTTTAAATTTAAGATATTAAGAAAAATAGCTGTCCAGGCAGATTTTAAATATAAACAATTAATTGTAACAAAAAGTACCTTAATTCTAACTAGGGTTCGGCAGTATGCGCATTCTTCTTCTTCTTATACGCATGGTGCCGAACCCTAAATTCTAACCAAAGAAATTTGAATGAAATTTGACCAATTAAGAAAATAGAGCAGATAAATTGCCCTTAATAACTCTGCTGTGTCTACGTCTGGCACAAGTTGAAAAATTTTTTTAAAAATTTTTAATTTTCAGAGTTTTAAAACTTAAATTTCAAAAATTTTTAAATAAAAATTTCATCAATAACCAAAAGGAAATAACTTTATCAAAAAATCTAACAAGTTAACAAAATTTTTTTGATAGTTTCATACAAAATTTCTAAGTTTCAATGTTTACTCTGTTATCGCTATCAAGAGGTATTTCAAATTATCAAAAATTTTAAATTGTAGAAAGGTTTTTAAAAAATTGTTGTGACTAATAAGCTCAATCGATTTCAATTTAATGAATAATAATAAGAAGATTTTCTTTAAGAGTTCGATCGAGTCAAAGAGTCGTTTTAAAAAAAATATTCCTCCTAGTCAGGTAATTAAGAGCTGAAAATATTCGATACGAACTCGGGTTCCCTTTTTTAGTCGATTCGAGATAACAAACAAAACTTTTATTTAAATTAAAAATATTATAGCAGTTACAAATAACTCGCTTTCTAAGCTACAATTTGTTTTCAAAAAAATTAAAAAAGTATATTATTCTCTCTATAAACTAAACATAAGCCAAACCTTGATTATTTCTATTTCATTTTAATGATAAAATATTCTCTCATTCACTCATATGTATGTATATAAAATTTTAATTCAAAGAAACTCATTTCTTTTCCATTTCTTTAATCATCATCATGATCATCCGAAAAGTGCACTGCTTGAGAAATTATTAAATTTCATTTTTATGCTCTTTCTGAGATTTAAAACATTCCGATTTATTTCATGAATGGCCAGAGGATAAAAAAAAATGAGTTCTCTTCATAATATTTTTCAGAATGACAAGTGCTGCTGCTGCTTTTGCTGCACAAGTGGACCGGATTGAATTTCCATAATCATATCTAATATACTACTCCCTTCTCTCTTTTAGCATCATCATATAATTGAATGAATTGAAACTTCTCTGAATAGAGTTAAGCTAACTTTTTTCATATCCGTTGCCCCTGTTTTTACTTATGCAGAAGAAAAAATTGGGTTTTTCTTTTAGAAAAATTTCTTTCTCCTTCTGTTACTGACGTAAATTATGCAGGAGAAAAAAAGTTTTATATGAAATTTAGCACATTCAAAGTGTCATTAAAGTTTGTCTTGTGCACTCAATAAATATAAAATCAAAGGCAATTAGTGTTAGCGCCAATGTAATCAAATTATGCGTTCGTTCAACAAGCTTGTATATTTCGCATGTAAACAAGTTGAAAATGATAGTAATTATGTGTGTTTGTGTACCACTCGGCTATAGCAGCCAAAATAAATCAGTGTTAATCCTTTTAATAAGTTTATTGAATTCATAATGACATGCACTTAAATTTATGGCACGATATGTGCTTTATTTGTTCAATGACAGCACAGCATGTCCTAAAATCAATAAACATTCACGCACTTATACATACAAACGGTAAATCATCATGAAAATGTGTTAATTACGTGCGTGATGTGTATGAAAAAGATTTTTCCTCCTCTTTTGAACGAATCGATTAAATCCCCTCGAGCTTTTCATTAAAAATGAGTTATTATTACCTTCTTATTGAACCTTTTTTTCTCTCTCTCAACTCACAGTGACCATTTAATTTTCGTCACGAAGGCCATAATTAACGCAAAAAGAAGTGAACAAAAATTTCTTCGAATTTGAAATGTTTGAAAGATTGAAAAAGTAAGAAGAACGCCTTTTGACCTTCTAAGTGGCACCTATTGAGCCGATAAATTACATTCGAGCACGACAAAAAAATAAATCAATTCAATTATTCTTGCCTGTCGCCTTTATAAGCACCTCAACACCTCGAAATGTTTCAAGAGATGGATGAATAATTTCATTATACATTGGATTCTTTCACTTTAATGGCTTTTAATTTTTCTTAATGAAATATGAAGAGCCATTGCTTGTTAAATTTATTATTTTATTGTTTTATTCTTTGCATAAAATTAAAAGAACAAATTTTGCCATTTTTATAGCTAAGGGGGAAATAATTTTGACACAATAACGAAAATAGTGAAAATGACAAGGCTTGAGAACTCTTCATATCAGGGAGGAAACAGCTCTGACGAACAAGAAAAGATTCTTCATTCAGAGTTGTTTCTACCTGCTTTATATTTTATAAAAATATTTTTGTTTACATTTTTTATTAAAAATTCAAATTCTAAGGATAAATCTTCATAAACAAATACTGATCCTTGGTCTTCATGACTAAAAAAGTGCAAATTTACTTATATTTCTGACAAAAGAAGCTGATTTAGAAAATTTGAAATAAAACAATCAAAGAAAATAACTAAACAAAATATATTCAGATTTTCTCTATATTTTCAACATTTTGACTTTTGTTATGTATTCAAAACAGTTCTTCAGTGACAAATTAAAGTAATATTAGTACTATAAAAGCTTGCAAACTTATTTAAATTTAATTTTGTGAAAAATTATTTGCAAAAATTTTGTTTACATTTTGACGAATATAACGAAAAATTAACGAATTTTTTAAAATTTTTCGTCAAAGTTGTTTTCCCCTTGTTTATAGCAGAACAAAAAAGTAAACAAACAAACATCAAATCACGGAAATTTGCGAAATAAAAAAATCAACAGATTTCTATTGACAATTTGGCAGTCTGTCGCGACAATTGAAATCACAATATATAGAGTGAAAAAAAGTACAATTTGCTTTTTCCTTCTTTTTCGTGCTTATTTGTTTGTTCCGTGAACAACAATGAAAACATCAAAAGAAGTAAAAAATTTTTTATTTTACTTTTTGCATAAAATATCAAACACAGAGTGAGTGCACTATCTATAAAATGAACCGCGTATTAAAATATTCAAAATCTCATGATTGCTTGCTACTGAAAGCCAGCCATATTCCAATTTCAAAGCAATAAAATATTTAAAACCCTTTTCTCTCTCTCATTCTACCTCATTCGCGTCCCTTTTTAGATCAATACAATTCAAACTGACCTCATTCATAATGAAATGATCAAAATTCATATCTACGAATGTCATTGCAAAAAATTAAAATATTTATTGAAAGTCATAATAAAGATTTTATCAATTAGAGTAATAACAATATGTATGTCACAAAATGTTGATGGTTAACAGATTAAATTTTATAAAATAATAAAAAAAATTTCTCTTTGTGTGCGTGAACATGCAAAGCATGTGTGAAGTTGATAATCAATATTATACTCGTTTTTTTTGTGGATAACGATTTTCCAAGCCATTAAATTTAATTAAAAAGTTTTTTTCTCTCTTCACTCTCGTTCGACATGTATTCGGCATGTACATCGAAACATAAAGCTACTTTAGTTTATGATCTCATCTAATATATCCACTCATACATGCATGCGTATGCAGAAAGAAATTTATTATATGCGTTATCTATGATTATGGAAATCTTTTGCATTTTCACCCTAAACATTTTGCATGACAGAAAGAAAAAAGACAAAAAAGAATTTTTCTTCTTCTTGTTTCTATTTAGATATGTGTGCGAAAAAAATCTCATAAACATGAATCACTGTTATCTTAAGCTTCATTGCCTCCAACCGCAAACTTCACAATGAAAATTTAAGAAAAAAATTTAATTTAACGTATTTTAAATTTTTGAAAAAATTGTGTCTTGGCTAAGTGAGCTTTGTGGAAAATTTTTCACCATTTTAAGCTTTTTTTTGTACTCACCTTTAAATTCATAACAGCTTTTGTATCAATTTCACCACCATCAGATGTCTGTTAGGGTGAGTAAGTAAAGAATAATAAATGAATAACAGAGAAGAGAAAATTTGTCGCAGAAAAAAAGATTGCAGGGAAGTCAAATTTACTTACCAATGCTTCAGCTGTTTCGCACAGTGATTCTGCCTCACTCAACCATGCTAGGAACTGAATGAAAAAGAAAACGTGTTTTATAATGAAGAAATGAATTCCCACTCTCACTCCTACTCACTATACACACTTTAATCTGATTAGAGAAAAGAAAGCCAGCAAGGAAATGCTTTTAGGATTCTTTTTTCGCATGTTTTTTGTGTATATAGCATGATATGGAATGAGAAAGTTACTTTTAATTTTTTTTTCTTTTCTTTTTTTCGCTTACTTGATCCAATGATTTATCGAATGATTGCACTGAATTAACGGCTGCATGCAATACTTTTCCACGCGTGACCACTGTATTGTTCAAATTTTTATATCTGCAAATAAAAGAAACATTTTATCATTTTTTTTCATTGCAAATTGTGCGATATTAAATATAAATAATATGGATAAAAAACCATTGGCAATAAAGCATTTTTCTCTCTCTCTCTCTCTCTTTCACTTTTTCGTTCGATGAAAAATAAATAAATATAGAAAAATGGTCAATAGCATGTCAAAGAGAGAAAGAGAGAAAAAATTTACGATAGGTAAACAGCAACATAGAGTGAAAAGGATTTTACAGTAAGTGGCCGCTAATTTATGTACATAGCAGGCAATAAATAGTTCTTTGACATGGTAAACATTTTTTTAGGGAAAAATTGTGAAGAAAACAGAGTTGTTTTCGACTGTTCGTCTATTTTGTTAATATCTCTAAATAAAAATTTTGATGTAACGGAAAAAAACTCTTTAACTGACATATAGTTGAATCTCATATAGTGATTTCATGGCAAAGAAATGAAAAATTTATTAGAGCAAAAACTTATAAGTGCTATATGAGTGTACTTTTTAGTTCTGAAGATTTTGTCACCGTGATATGTTAAAAACATTTTAGAACTTATTTCATGAACAAAAATCGATAAAATAAAATTTATTTGAAGATTTTTCGTTATATTTTGGATGGATTATGACAATTTTTTATTTCATTATTTTTGCTCGCTTGTTCTTTAACAAACAAAAGTTAACCAAAATTTAACTGAAAGTCTTTAAGAATTTTTTATTTTATAGGTATTTGTTCATAATTTAAACCCTAAAGAAGCTTTTTACATTACAAAATTTCTATTTAAAGGTGTTAGAAACCGAACTGAAAAAGACTTTGACATGTCCTAGTCCGAATGAGAATTAAATCCGGTTTTCTGATTGCCGGTCTAGTACTCTTCCACTAAGCTATCAATGGACATTTCAAAGCTTGGCAGAAGTTACCTTTAACCTTTAGTTAAAAAGATTTCAACCAGAGTTGTTACATAGACGAAAAAAGAATTTACAAAAAGTTCCGTTATGAAAATATTCACATAGACAAATATAGACCGTGTATGTAACAACTCTGATTTCAACAAAACATATTAATAAAACAGACGAACTAGCTAAAACAACTCTGGGAGAAAATATCTCTATATATTAAGAATTGGACACTTGAATTGAAGTCATTGAAAAATCTTTAAAAAATAACTCAAATTAATAATGAATAAATAAATAAAATTATAGAATGAAAAAAGTTTCTAAGCTTTGTTTTTTATGCATACAATATATTTCTCCTATTTTTACACGTTTTTACATTTCTTTTTCCTGCTTTTTTGAATGTAATTTTATTCTTCTTCTTACGTGTAGAAAAGGAAAATAATCCGTCTGAATGAGAAATGTAAAAGTAAGGATAGAAAAAAAAAACTAACCTGAGATTAACACTCTCCGTCATTCGTTTGATTCGTGATGTGTCATCAGCTGGATAGACGGCAATAAGCTTCTGAGTTAATTGATTGAAAAGTTCGATGTGATGCTTATAGGTGTGCAATTCAGCATGGAAAGTCTAGATTGAGAATGAAAACATAAAAGAAATGATGATGAGTAAAAAGATGAGAGAAAAAATTCAGGCAGAAGAAGAAATTGTGCTGTTTTTATGAAATATTTCAAAAGCAGACAAAAACAACATCATTTATTAATATTTCATGAATCATGGCATGAAAGGAAAATCATGAATTTGTATTTATGCGGTAAATTAAATTGTTTCGGGGCACATTGAAATTATTGATATTCGCCCTAAAACTCTAATTCAATAAATTGAAATTTTCAATTTGAAAAATTTTAAATTTTTAATAAACTTTTAATGATGGATGATAATGAATGAAATGTCAGAAAGTATCAAACCTTTTGCTCTTTTTGTTGCGTATCCAGAACATTAAAATCTAAAGCATCTGTTTGTGTTTGAGCAGCTGTATGAGCCATTCTTTCAGCTCTATTTTCCATTCTCATAAGCCAAGCTTCAATTTCCTGTCGCTTCGATTCATATCTATAAAAAAACAAAAAATATATAAATTACAGCAATAGTGATACATTATTTGTTTGTTTGTCGTCTACTGCCAATGATAGAGAGAAAGTAAAAAATTGAGTTTATAAAAAATTAATAAACTAATCGATATCTCTATCATTTTCGCCATTTGGCAGCAACATCAATTATGAATTGTTGTCAGAAGGAAAACCACTTGGAAGGATTCGGAAATATGTCGTAAATTTCCTAATTTTGTCGATTTTTTTTGACTCTTTTCCGACTTATTTCCGATTTTTTTCAACTTTTTTGATTTTTTTGACTTTTTTTTCCAACTTTTCTGACTTTTTTCCGACTTCTCTGACTGTTTTCAGACTTTACTGACTTTTTTCCGACTTTTCTGACTTTTTCTCTAACTTTTCTGACTTTTTTCCGACTTTTCTGACTTTTTTCCGACTTTTGGCGACTCACTGCCGACTTTTTCGATTTTTTTTCAGCTTTGAGTGGAAAAAGTCAGAAAAATTTCCGATAAAGTGGTTTTCTCCCTAATTGTTGTGTTATTACAAACCTCTGTGAATCTCCAAGCATTGCAACTAATTCCGATTTTCGCTTCATCACACAATTTGAAGTTTCATCCCATTGCTCACGTAGTCGTGTAACTGTCAAATAAAAAATTTATATAAATTTGTTAAAGGCTAAAAAAATTAAATTAACGAATAAAAACAAGAGAAAGAGTTGAATTTTAATTGAGTTATAAAAGCTGTTGTTTCAGATAATTTAATGAGTGAAGCGCGTATACAACAAAAAAGAACAGTTTGAAACAATTTAACGTAAGCCTCAAGTAGGCAAAAAAAGAAAGTTATTGAATTAATTAAAGCAATGATCAAGAACAAATTAAACAACATTTTAAACAAATCAATTGTGCAACGTCATTGATTAGAATAAAAAACGATTTGCTAGGGATTAAACTTTTAACTCTTTTAGTATGATACAAATAACAACATCTTTTTTGATTTTCAGCATAGAGCAAGTAACAACCTGAAGGGCATAATTAGCTTGGCATAATTAAATTTATCAGTGCAACCCCTTTTTCATATTTTAACAATGATGCGAAGTAAGTGAAGCATCGAGAGATATTTTTGTACATAAATGAAAGCAAAATGTGTAAACAAAATATATAACAGCAGCGTTTTAATGCCAAAAGTCGAATACCCTCAAGGCCTCCCGAAAAAAAATTTTCAACCCGATAATAATTCCACAATGAGTTCACAAGCATTCTTCCTTCCTTTCACCCGGCTTTTTCTATCTACAAAATAGAATTTTTCACATTCAGCTATTAAGGCTGTTTTTACATAACAACACATACACACACACGCAAATATTTTTCTCTATCTTTTCGTCTATCTATGCACACACAAAAAAAAGTACCATTCTCGGAAGAGCATTTAAAGTTTCACTCTATGAGCCATTAAAACAAAAATGCTGCATTATACTATTTGTTATCAGACTCTAAATATCTTTATATTAGTCTCATTCTCATATCATATCATTTGTCAGATGAGATTAAATTTCAATTTAAAAATAAGGATTGCACACTTTTATTAAAGGGCAATTGAAAATTATTGATTAGTAAAAGGAACAACGAACACTTTTGGCAAAATTTCAAAAAAGATATTTGTCACATTGAAATGACAAGAGAGAGAGCAACAAACGTTAATGACATTATTATACTCTTACGGTCTATGTCCTTTTCTGACTAATGACAAAATAGTAGATCCTGGTAGTTTCACTCGAATGTTAGAAAATTTCAAAATTGTTTGAATTTTGAAATATTTGTTGATAAAAATTTTTAATTTCATTTCTTAATTGATTATTAATGTTCCTCGATGTAAAAAGTGTTATTTTGAAACTAAAAGAAGTTTTTATTTCTCACTATTTCAGTTTAAAACTTCTAAGGTTCGACATTATGCAGATAAGAAGAAGAATTATACGCATAATTTTCTTCTTTTTAATTTTTCCATATAAAAATGAATAAGAAGTAGAAAATTACACGCCTAATTCTTCTTCTTAGCTGCATATTGCCAAACTTTAAAATCTTCTAATATTTTAGTTTTATTTCAAAAATAATTTTCGAAAACGAATTTCGAAAATTCGAAAGATTTTTTGAAAAGTAGTTAGAAAAAATTTGAAATTATTTTTTAACGGTTAAAATTTTGTGTGAAAGCTACTAGGTAGTAGACAATGATTATGATCATAGAAAAATTTTTCATTTATTTTTCTTTTGATATATTCTATGGCTTTTAAATTTTAAACCACATGCCTCTCTCTTTCTTGCTCATTGTCTTCTTTGTTCGTTGTTAAAATTTATTAGAAAATTCTTTAGTGTCACACAACATGAGTTTGGTGGAGCATATTAAGTTAGAAAAGTTAGTAGAATGAGTGAATCGTTTAAAACTAGAAAGAAAGGAAATGACAGCACACATAAATAATATCTTCAAATAGCATGTTGCTCTTGTTAAGACACAGAGGCATTCACTTATAAAAAAGTAGTGGTAGTTAGACGTCGACAAGCAGTCTGACAGTCATTTGTCTTAAATTATTTACCTTTGAGACACATTCTTAACATGTCCAAATCAGATTCACATTTGGGAGTGGGAAATGCTCCTGACTCTTTAATGCACAAACAAACACGGTCGAGTTGAGATGTTTTTCGAATGCATGGATGAAAGTTTAAAGAAGAAGAATGAAATACATGACAATAATTTCATGAAAAGAGAGAAAAAATTATTTTAAGTCAAGCAGACCATGTAGAGAAGAAAGAAATGTTTTTCGTTGTTCAAGACTGGACAGTAACTAACATACAACAATTTCAATCGCATTCAACTCATTCTCAATTGAATCATCATTAAAAAAAAGATTCATGTAGACACATTCACTCACTTGAAATTTCCCACACGGCAATAAATTGCATATAAAGAGGGAGAGAAAAAAATTTCCTCAATTCTATATGAAAATTGCATAACTTCATCATGCATAAATTGAATGTCGGAGTGAGGAAAGAGGAAAATTTTATTATGTAAATTGTGTATCTATCTTTCATTTAAAGAGTGCATATCATCATCAACATGCGAGTCGTTCAGAGAGAAAAAGAAAAATTTATATTCTCATCTCCAACTCGATCTTTCTTTTTTTCTCGATAGATTTTTTAAAACTTTACATATATTTCTGTGTTGGATGGACAATACTGAACAAATGGAAAATTTATAGTCAAATGAGAAAAAAAAAGTTTTTCATTCTCATGAACTGTAACGAATGAAATTTATGTTTTTAAAACGCAAGGGAAAAATACTTTGTATGACATTTCATTTCGCTGAAGTAAAAAATTCTGACGAAAAGTTTTGAAAATTTTCACCGTATTTTCGTTATTTTTGACTTTTTCGACAATGTTTTTTAACAAAAAAGAAAACAATAAAACGAATTTCTCAGCTCTAATACTTTTAGAGCGTTGTTTAATATGGCATTAAAGAATTGTTCTGAATGTATTATAAGAGGCAAAAAGCTGAAATAGTTAAGGAAAAACTGACTTTTTTCATTAGTTCTCCTTTTCAGAAGAGTTATTTTCCCTAGATTGATATCATTGTCAATAGACCGTTAAGTACTAAAATTTAAATTCAAAATATTTTTAGTACATATTTAGAACAAAAAATTTATTAAAAATTTCTTTGGTTCGGCATCATAAATTTAAGAAAAAAAATTATGCGCATTATTATTCTTCTTATCTACATAATCCCGAACCCTATAATTTACTCAATAAGCAGGAAAATAATCGTTTTGAAAAAAAATTTCTTGTGAATTTCTAGATGGCGTTTCGATTGAAATTCAAATCTCAAATAACCGTTAAATGAAATAAAAATTAGATACATTAAAAAATGACTAAGAGCAAAAACTTGACAATTTTGCGATATTAAAAATATTAAAATTTCATATAGAGGCTTTTAAAAGTATTTTGAAAATTTTTTCTTAGAATTTGCTGAAGAAAATTCTGTTAAAAACAATTAATACAGCTGCTTTACTGTTACTGTTTAACAGTAATGAAAAACTTAAAAAAAATTTTAAATCATAAACCAGAGTTGTAAAATTAGAATCTACTTTGTAGCTTTTGATTATTTTCTAGGGTAGATTTTGGTTACTTTTTAAAAAGGCTGCAGTAGTTTTTGGCTATTGACTACAGACCAGTAGCTCTACAACACTGACATAAACAATTTGACTGTATAAGAATTTTAAACAACTTTACTAAGCTGATATTACTTTCAAGGAGAAATTTCATTTTGATTTTTGACTAAAAAATACTTTCAACAAATTTGTACTAAAGAATTGACAGTTTCCTAAAGGTTTTTAAACAAAATTCAATTCGTCGACTTTATATTTGTATTAAACTTTTCATTTCACCCCAAATAGTCAACGTCAAATCCAATTCAATGCAACAATCGTTTTACCCGCAAAAAAAGACAGCATGAAAGAGAATGAAAAAGACGAATCGAACGAATAGATAAGTATGCAAATGTTGAGACAACACAAAGTTTATTCGACTGGAAAACGAGAATGAAAAATACACACAAAATTCACCCACGTGTAATCCTCAACAACACACACACACACACACAATTTCGATTAATAATATTCGTCGATTTGGACTTGCTAGCTAAAAAGTGGAAGTGGAATAATTGCAAAAATTATTATTCAATGGGCACGAAACGGAAAATTTAATTAAAATGCACAGTAAGAGAAGGAAAAAAATGGAACAGCTGCATGAAGGAATTCAGATTAAATTAAGCCTACCACCAGTGTTGTCAATGTTCGTTGCAGCTTGTTTCTGTTGCTGTTGTTGCATAATGTACTGAGTTTCATCATGTGATGATCGACGTCGTAAATTTAAATCTTCACGTGACATTGTTGCTGGTTGTCTTTGATTCATATTTTGTTGATTATTTTGACGCATAAATTCAAAATCCTGTTGCTGTTGTTGTTGTCTATGACGACTAAATTGAAGTTCAAGTGGCAATGTACGATCTAATGATCGATAAATGTTGTGTTTAGGTTGTTGAGAAAAATCAATTGGAATATTTTTCATTGGACCACCTTGCAATGCTTCAAGTCTCATTTGATCCATACTAAAATTTCTCTCAATTGCACGTTGACCCCATGCTTGTCCATCAAAATTTAATCTCATTCGCATATTTTGTTGTTGACCGTCTAAAGAATTAAAAGATCCGCCCAATGAACGCTTAAATTCCATCGGATTGAATTGCATTTCCGAATTTTTTCCATCGACATAATCTAAATTGCGCAATGTCATCTGCTCTTTCATAGCACGTTCCATGTTTTTGAGGCCACGTTCAATACCACGTAGAGCATCTTCTGAGCCAAAATCTTCGTCCTGTTTCATCATCTGCTGTTGACGGATTGTATGCGATTGCTGTTGCTGTAGTTGTTGTTGTTGTTGTTGCATTTTATATTGATTAGCACGCTGCTGAAACAGTGGGGAATTAAGGATGTTGACAATATTTTGATTCTTAGTTGATAACTGCGGGGATTGTGTGACACGTTCGTGAAACATTTGCTGGGGTAAATTTGTCGCCGCCGGATGAGCCATTTTATCCTTTAATCTCGGCGAGTTTTGTGCGCTCGAGGGCTTCTGTGGAATAGGTGGAGGAGGCTTTTGTGCTTGGTTGCGTTGTGGTACTGGAATGGGTTTACTGTCAATGTTACTGCCATTTTCTTCTATAGCCTTCTTCAAACTTAATCGTTTAGGAGGAATTTCGGGTGCTTTTGTCTGCTCGCTTCCACCACGTAATGGAATTTCGGGGACTTTTGACGAGGATCTCATAGCAATTTCTTTTGCCCTTATCGCTGCCTGTTCTGCAATTTGCTGAGTATTTTTCAAGAGCTCAAACGACAACTCATTGCCTTGAGTTTCTGTCTGTTGTGACATGGTAAAATGATGATAAACCTTTTACAGATTACACTGAAAAATTGCCACTAATTGTGTTGATCCGACAACCAAAAAAATTTATTTATATTTGGGTTCACCATAAACTTGATTCATGTACACATAAGGAAGTAAAAATTTTGTTTTTATGTTACACTATTGCACTTCTTCTTCTTATATTTTTTCACTAAAGTGTGTCTATTATTTTTCTTTTTTTTTACAACTTCAACCATACACGCTCTCTTTCTTTTTCACTCTCTCTCTCTCTCTCGTGTTTTTCATTCATGGAATTTTTCACTGGTATTGGTGTGTGTTTATAATTGTAGTCGTAGTACGCTTAGTAACCAAGAGGGATGGATGCAAGATAGTAGATATTTGTGGTAGTTAAAAAAGCATGAAATCTTTGATGTTTTTTTTTTTTGCACTTAAAATCTATGTTGATATGAAAATGTAATTTTTTTGATATGATTAAATTCTTTCACTACAACTTTTTCACTTCCTGTTTGCAAATAATTTTTGGGGTTTGTTTAAAGGCAACAACAGCCAAATATTCCAATTGATTTAATTACAGAAATGTCTTTTATGGTTATCATTGTCGTAAAAATCACATGCACAATTTATATCCATGGTTAATCCTTGTGTCCACTTTCACATAAAAAACACACAAACTTCTGTATGGCTTTTATAATCTCACTCTACTTGCACTATGTTGCTCTTTATTAATATACCAAAAAAAAAAATAACGGATGTCATATAGTAGCAGTAGCAGTAACAGCAGAGTTCCTTGAGTTTGTATACAATGAATTGTGATTATGATTATTGTGTGATGCAAAGGAATTGTATATATCCCTGTTTCATATTATTATTTGCCAGTATTTACACAAAAACGCGCTCCCACTGTCATACATTGGTGTGCGTAGAAAATATTGGATAATATTAAAGTATACACAACAAGAAGAAAGAAAAAAGATTTTTCCGATTTTTTTTCACTCTCTCCTTGCTCGATACAAAAAAGCCGAGCAAATGGAAAAGAAATTTTTTGAATTTTAAATTTTTTTTCTTTGCACTATTATTTTATTTTAAAAGCTCACAAGTCGACCAATATAAATTTTTTTTCATCACACTCAATTTAAAGTGCGGAAAAATCAAATAAAATTCCTTTACGGATATAAGAGGCGAACGAAACAAAATACGGCGTTCTAAATCGCTCGAATTCTCGTAGCCGACTAAAAAGTATCCTTCTCTCTCATTTTTCCTTGCATTGTATAGGGAGAGAGAGAAAAACCCATAAAGACAGGGTGAAAATGTTTACTCATACTTAACATTGCTTTTTCTCTCTCTCTTTCTCTCATTCACACACAACGACAAATATTCCACTTTAAACGACAATTTTCCCGCTGCGAGAATAACAAGGCATGGAAGAGAAAATGAATTCTCTGCAGCACCCGCTAAAAAGGGTTGCTTCGGCTCGAAAATACGAGTGAGAAAATTTTTTTTCTTTTTTCACAAATACATGCATAAAATTTACTCTCAATTTTCTCTCGTTTACTCACAAATATTTTACTATCAATATCAACCTTCGCTTCTTTTATCACTATACAATCGTTGAAAACAGAAATGTTTCCTTTGAGAAGGAATCTTATTCTTTTCCCTAACAAAAGATGTTTTATGCTCAACTATCAGTGCATATTTTTTCTTTTTTTTTTACTTTTTATATGTACTAAAGTAAAGTTCTTCTTTTTTTATTCTCACATATAAAATCCACAAACTAAATAGAAAAATCATCATTTCGTTTATTGATGTTGCATGATATATTTTTTATGTAAGAAGTATGTAAACAACTTACTTTTATACGTGAAGTATTAATGTTAATGAAAATTTCAATTTAACGAATTAAATAAATTTAAATTTTGATCTTGAAATAACTTTCAAATTTCATCTGTATACAGATTTTTCTGTTTTAGAACAAATTCTGTAAAAATCTTCAACAAATTCTGTATGTAGATTTCTGTTTTTCCAACCCTGGCTGTAAACTACAAAAAATATCAAATTAACGAACAAAATAAACTTGAAATTTGAACTTGTTCTTGATCTTAAAAGTGTTTTTAATCTTGATATAAGGTTTTACCCAAGGCAAAAGAGCTTACATAAAACGTTGCAAAAAGTTGCATAAAGTAGCAAAAAGTGGTAAAAAGTGGCAAAAAATTGCAAAACGTGGCATAAAGTTGAAGTTCTTTTCCTTTGGTTTTACCAAACATGATCACAAAAAAATAGCAAAAACGAACAATAAAGAGCAAAAACAGCAACTGGGAACAAAAAAGACCAATTCAAACCATCATTGACTACGACTGGAATTTTATTACCGAATTTAAAGATTTTTAAGACTAATAATCAAAAATTCCAAGGGTTAGAACCCTGGTAGTCCAGATCGACAAAAATAACGGTCAAATAAGGTTTTCGAAATTCCCGGTGGTATGCAACTACGCGTAAAATTTTTTTCGAAAACAGAAAATTTCAATTTTGAAAATAGCAAATTTAAATAATTTAGATCCTTTTTGCATTCACAGATACAGTTCTTATTTATCCCTAATTAATTTCCTTTACTTAAAAACAATTAAAAAGCAGGATAAATAAAGAAATCTAAATTTTGTATTTTCGTAAAAAGGTGTGCAATATCAAAATATTCAAGAAATCTG
>JACWBX010003182.1:6021-24883 GCA_014622435.1 Polypedilum pembai
TTTTTTAGTAAATAAATAATAATTGTAGTCATCAAGTAAAGAAAATTAACAATTTTTTGTTGTTGAAATTTTGATTAGATTTAAAATTTAAAAAAAGTGATCGAATTATTTGTGCTATTTACAACGAAAATTAAATGACTACTTTGAATAACTAGAGACGAGAATTAATTACCTCCGTGAAAAGTCGGTTATCCTACTATAAGGTGAGTAAATTGCCTTAGAGATCTTGAATGGATAGATTATAATTTTTTCCAGGCAAAGTTATTGCTAATTCACAGGTTGCATGTAAACTGAAGTACCTATTGTGACCTAATCTTGGCTTATGAGAGTGATCGAGTTGACTATATACCGCAATTTTTTACAGAGAAGGTACTAGCGATTTTCAAATGAGGAAAATTTCCTTACCAACAAAATCATATGAATATCCCCACTTCTCTGTAAAACTACAAAATATCTCAGCCAAAATATCATTATCGTGAGGTCTTAGTTTTAAAAAAAATTTTAATAGTCAAAACTTCAACTGCTTCAACTAAAATCTTCTGAAAAACTCTCCTCTGCTCTTCTAAGATCGATTTTAAACTTCTAGCATCTAAAAAATATTTTATAAACCAAGAATCTTAACCACTCGATTATTGAAGCGCGCTCAACTGCTCAAAAAATAATTAATTTGAAATTTTTAATTAAATTGCTTAAATTTTAAGAAAAATCTTCATTTTGTTCGTTAATAAAAGAAAAGTTTTTTCAGAGTCCGAAACCGTTTTGCAACTTACTAAAAATCAACTAAATTTTTATCGATTAAAAATAAAACACTAATCGATTAAATTTTAGTTGTTTTTTAGTTGAAAAATTTAATCGATTAAAATTTAGTTGAAGTTAGTTGCGTTAATCGATTTTTCCTTGAAATTTTCAACTAAATTTTAATCGATTAAATTAGTTAGTTGCAACTAAATTTTCAAACGGTTTCGGACTCTGGGAAAAAGTAGTTTTAAGTAGGAAATACCGGGAAAAAATTTTCAAATTTTGAAGACCTAACAGACCACACATATATTTGAAACAAATATACACAGTCTAGTTTAAATTCGTCAACGGCGGACTTTGACAAAAATTTTCTATGTAAAATCTGCTGTCTAAGAAAACTTATATATGGACGGCGGACTGAGACTTGACTGTGTACTATTATCATATTTTTAGAAAAAGTCTTAATTTCTAAACTTACAATTGTTTCTTACACTCAGTCTCTACTTACTTTCGAGCCGAAAGAATAGCCCATAAAGTCCAAAAAAAAAGCATTATTAGAATTTTAAGAAAATTGTGACCGATACACAATTTGAGAAAATTTCCTGACGTGAACACAAAAAAGAAGGAGCAAGAAAAATCAAACAAAAATCAATAAAGACCAAAAAATATCAAATAAGAGCAGAAAAAAGCAACTTGTGTCTACGCCTGGAAAATTCTTTCTTTTAGTATTCAAAAAAATTCTAATTATTCAAAATTTTAACAGAATCTAATAGGTCTTAAAGAAAATTCAAAATTTCTCTATGAAAATTTTTTATTGATTTTTTAATAAATTCGAAACTATTCAGACAAATGTCGCCAAAAAGCAAGCAATGATTAAGAGAAAAAAAAAATGGCAAAAGAAACAAGTCAATAAAAATTGTGCAAGTTTTTGCCTTTTAGGGCTGATTTTCTCATGTGTTGAACATCAAAATAGAGCAATTAGAGAGAGAGAGAGAGAGAAAATTGCCAATTACTTTTGATTGTGATATCAATCGCATCATATAAGTAAAATTGCGTCGCTTTTGTCATTATCTAGTAAATTGTAGAGTGAGAGAGAGATGAAGAAATTACTGATTATTGCCATAAATTATGACTTGCAATAAAAATATTTTTTATCTTAGAATTAAGACATTAAAAATAGTAAAAACTTTTCTTTTGCTTCATTCGCATAAAAGAGCGACGCAAAATCGATAAAATTTAAAATAGAAGAAATTTCTCCCTTTATTTTATAAACAAATAAAATTACAACCATGTTTTTCACTTGATATTAACGAAGGGTTGTTTTTTCATCCTCATCATCATCTTTTCTCTTGCCTATGTTCACTTTTCTATTCATTCTAATGAGAAATTGTTTAATTAATGAATCGAAACATGAGAACAATTACAGATGGTGACTCATATACTCACACTCACACATTTATGCATATTATAATTGGAAATTATATGAAAAATTGTTTATTTCTGATTTATTATTGCTTACTTGCTTGCTTCTTTTTATCATTTTATATGAGTACATAAAAATCTCTTGGGATCGAGGGAAAAAGAGAATTTTTGTTGAACTCGCTTAACTTTGTTGTTAGAGGGTCAAAAAAATTATTCGAAAATGTTTTTCAAATGATTTTAAAAATTTTTGCAGTTTTTTACTTAAATGTATTTTGCAAGGGGTTGGAAACTGGGGCGAAGGATTCGCCCCGATTCGCCCCTTTTCCACTTGTCACGCAACATTTTTCAATTGTTTCGCAACATTTTGTTATGCAACATTGAACTAAAAATTTCGAATCATTATTTTGCACGAATTTAGACTTTAAAACTATATTTAAGTTTTGATAAAGCATTATTATTCATTAAGATTCATGGATAAACCAATTATAACCAGATTCTATGCAGAAATAGGTAATTTTTCGTTTGTTTATATTCATTTGTTTGTAAACAAAAAATTCGCCCCGACTCGCCCCGTTTCGCCCCGTTTCGCCTTTCGCCCCAGTTTCCAACAGTCTGATATTTTGTATTTTATATTCAAAATTCTACATAAAATTAAGTTCAAAAATTCAAAAACCGTTAAATTTAAAAATCATTAGAAAATTTAAATCACAGCAGTTTCAACTATATTTCTTACTTTATAGCAAAAGTTAAAAAAAAATTCTTAACCTTCACTAGCAATTATTCTTAATTTCAAATGAAGTCGCCTCAAAGTCTTTTTTTATTTATTTCTATGTCGCCACAAAAAAACTTTTTTGTCTTCATCTATCATTTGGAAAAAAAATAGAAAAAAGTTTAAAAAGAGAAAAAGAATTGATTTCATTAAATGGACATTGTCACTTCCACACACAAAACTCTTGTTCAATTTAAAGTTTCTTTTTTTTTTGTCATCTCACAGATTACAACGAAATCGAATAAAAAAAACTTTAATTAAAAGTGACTTTATTTGATTAGACTTGTAGGCGAGTAAAAAGAAAAAGATTTTTTGTTAAGCGGCTCAATTGAAGCAAGCAAGAATAGTGAGAATATCGGAAATGGCAGTCATTACCTGTAATGTGAATATGAGCATGAAATTGTTAGTTTTTAAACTACTATTTCTACCATCTGTAGCCATTAATGACACATCAAATGTGGGCGATCTTTAACATGTGAATGAGCTTCGCTTTCTGTAATTAATTAGTGTCATTAATTTAATGAAATTTTAGACAAGAGAAAAGAAAAAAATATTTGTTTGCTTAAGAGGAAATTTGAGAAGAATAAAAATGATGAAGGTCGAAAAGATCATTTATTTTGTTTTTAATTTAACGACTTTTTCAAATAAATTAATTTTAAATTTTGAATATTCGTTAAAAATAATATTACAAAAATATTTACTTTAATTGTCTTTAATTTGCTTCAAACAATGAGGAAAAGCTGCAAACAACTTAATAATTTATTCAAATGTAAGATATTTCTACTTTATTGCACTCATCATTGGTCATTATGTGTTGCACAAGCAGTTGATAGAGTCATTATAGAAAAAAAAGAAATGTTTATGCACGCTATGATATGAGTGTGACAACGAGTATAAATTTTTGAACAAGCAGTGGATGGACATTAGAAAATATTTCGTGACTATTTTTTATTCGATTGTATTATGGATAAAGCAAAGCATGTCACACAGCATGTAGTTAAGTTGGTTTTTTTCTTTTTCATGCAAAAAGTAAGATAAAAGTGAAACAGACACTCGAGCTATGTTTTATTATTTGTATTGAACTAGTATAGCGAGAAATCCAATAAAGATCTATAACTATTGAGGTAGAAATATTGTAAAAATATTCCAGGGTTAACAACAAAGTAAAAAGTTATAATAAAGCAAATATATCTCGATTGTTTTCATCCTAAAAGATTTAGTGCAAAAATCATGATGATGATGAGTTTCTATTGTTCCACTGTGAAGCGTAAGGCGCTAACAAAACTTTTGAATCTAATTCGATTCTTTGCATTTGAAACAAATTTATACACGAAACGCTAAAATTATGCTAAATTTAAATTCAAATTTTAGCTACAAAAAGTTTTAGTGTAAAAATCAAGGCAAAAAACACTCTGATTACTTTTACTTCGGTGCCTCGCAACCGAAGTATTACTTTTGTTTTTCGAAAAATTCAGTTTTTTTCAATTTTTTCTGAAACTACGCATAAAAACATGTAAACATCTGGTATTAGAATTATTCCATTTTAATTCCACGTCGAACAAAACCATCCGCATGATGATCGGACATTCCTAGTCCGAGTAATAGGCCGAAAACTGCGGTGGAGCAAATGTATGGAAGCAAGATACAGGTCGCAGGTTAAATTTTTTTTGCCAAAATTTTTGAGTTTCAATGGCTACTTTGTCTTTGCTTTCAAGAGTTCTAACCCCTTGATTTTTACTCAACGATTGTTTAAATATTTTTCAATTCTTTTCATAGTTTTTAACAATTTTAGTCAAATAAATTAAATTGTTGAAAATTTTAACTTTTCAACTCTCAACTTCAAGCAACTCTGCTTAAAATTCTCAACCACTGCTTCATTTTATTATTTATTTACAACCTTTTGTGCAGTAACCTCAAATTACTTAAACCACAAAACAAAGCAGCTCATTCGATACCATTTTCGACACTTCCTCACTTTCAACTATAAATAGTGGATTCTCCACGCCTTGGAAGTTTATTGATCTTGTGTAATTTAGATTTTTTTCTTAATTTCAATAAATTACATGGCAAGTATTATATGCTGATAGTTCAAGGTACATGTAATAATTAAAAACCTCTTGGTGTTGCTGTTAAAGAGTTATATTCATGTAATTACATATTTATGCAACTTGGTAAGTGAGAGTGTAAGATAGAGATAAAAAAGAAACAAACAGCAGCGATCGAAATGTTTTACTTGAATAATTGTTATATTAAAATTGATTTAGTAGCTAGCTGAAGTATTTTAATTGAGAATAATTGTCGAGATGCAGAGAAAGAAAAAAACTTGATCTCGCTCTCTTTTCCGCTATTTTATAATTGTTGAATTGGTAAGCGTAAAAGAGAACTCTATTTATTGATTTTGATGCGCTACTGTTAGAATTTAAAAGCAAATTAAAGCGAACAAAAATTTTCTTTCTTTTTAATTGTTGAAACTGTCGATAAATTTAAATTTTTTTTTCTTTCTGGATTACTACTTTTTGTGAATTTCATAATTTCCCTGAAACACAGTCAAGTTAAAATTCGCCAACGGTAGACTTTAGCAAAAAAAATTCTATGTAAAATTTTTCCTAAAATCCGCCGTTTAAGCAAATCTATATATGGATGGTGGACTAAAACTTGACTGTGAAGTGAATTTTTTGAAATATTTTCAATTTTAAAAGATTTTAAAAATAAAATTACAATTAAAATGTTTAATTTTCCAAAATTTCGTGGCTTAGTTAGCCGAACCTTAAAGATTCCTAGACAGTATTTGAGTTTTATAACCAAGTATAGACACAAGTTGCTCCAATTTACTGTTTTTTGCTCTCTGTTGCTTTTTTGTATTTTAACATTAATTTATCCAGATTAAATTAACACAATCCAAGCGTGGAAGCTGTGAAAAAGTTAAATTGAATTAGATGAAAGCTCCAAGTAGCTTCAATTTGCTCTTTTTGTGTGTGTCCTAGTTTTTTGATGAAAATAAATGTAGTAACATTGAATATTGTAACGAACATTTAGTATTTGAATTATGTATATAGATGTAAGCTCCTGATAATAAAAATTTCAGAAAAACAAAAGGCGAGAATGAAATTTTCCTTACTATTCCTATTTTTCGCTAATTTTCATATGTAAATAAAGAATTTTGTTGAAATTTTTATTTTCTGACAAAAACATTAAAATATAAATGAAAACTTTCCAAAAACCGTTAAAATTTAAATTTTCCTAAATTAAATAAAAATTTTCAAATCAAATTCTTCATTTGAAAATTTATTATAAACATGCTACAATTTTTAGCGCATTTTTGTATAGAAAATGCAGCTTATAATTTCACTTTGGCTGGCTGGCTGTTCAGCTGGCTGTTCAGCTGGCTGTTTGGCTGGCTGTCCGGCTGGCTGTTCGGCTGGCTGTTCGGCTGGCCGTTCGGCTGCTTCGAGATCTCGAAAACCACAATAGCTAGAGACTTACGGTTTTTTGTATTCGATTTGTGCTATCGAATTATTGTGACGAAACATAGTTAGAAAGCTGTCACTGATTGCAGAATTCGAGAATTTACGAAATAAAATTTCCATATTGAAAAATGTAAACAAAAATTTTTTCTTCGGTTACTAAGATTTTTTCGTCGACGCGTTTTTTGCGTCATTTTTCAATTTGAATTTGATTTAACCGTTATTTACAGATCAATTTATTCTGTGTAAAACGAAATTAAAAGAATAGGTCGATTTAATATATTAATTCATTCAACTTAATTTCATAAATTGAATTTTAATATTGATAATAAAATCAAAACAATAACGATGTATTAAAGTCGCAAAATTTGCGATTTGAAAATTTTCTTTCATTTTGATCCATATATTTTACATTTAAAAACCATGAAAGACTTCCTTAATATGAATTTGAAATACTGAATTGCTTCAAAAAACTCGACAGTTTTTAATATTCGTTCTAATCAATTTATTTTGAAGCTTCTGATTAGAAGCGAATCTGTTAATTTTGTGATTTGTTAATAAACACTGATCTGTGGCAACAAAAATGCGCTTAAGTACTCCGATCCGTGGTCGTGTACTTTCTTTATCTTTTAAATATAAGACAACATCATTCTCTTTGCTCTATAAAATAATACAATTGAATGTTATTGCTATTGTGTGTAATGATTGATTGAAATGAAAGAGAGATTATTAACAACATGTAGTGCAACATAGGGTCATAAATGCAACGGTACTCATTTTCAAAACTCTTCAATCAATCAAGTTTCTCAACAACAGTATACAACAAATGCACACATTAAATAATGGGTGTGCGGATGCATGTGAAATTTATGTGCATTAAATCAACATAAAGTGAAAAGAAAAACTCAGTCGCATGGATGAGTCACAACAAATATTGATTTTCTCCACCCACGCATATCACTTCCTTACATTGAGTAATTTTCATTTACTTCAGGATAAATAGAAAGAAATTTTTGTTGTATTATTGTTTGAAATGAAAACAATGAAAGAAATTAAGGCTAAGAGGAAATGCACTGTTGATGATTTTATTGTTAGAAAGAAATTCGATTAATATTCTGCAATCAATGAAGTTTTTTAAAAAAAATTTCCTTGGTTCTTCTTCAGCTTCTTTCAAAATAAAAAAATTCTTCTTATTTGACTCGTAATAAATAATTCTGTCTTTTCACTATTGATAGATAACAAAGAATTTTTATTTTATTATTTTATAGGAAGAAATTTTTAATTCTTTTTCATTTCAAAAATTCTTAACTGGAATTTCTTCTTATTGTTCTCTGTCTAGGCAATGTTCATTCATTTAAAAAATTTAAATTCCATTCTGTTGTTTGTTTCTTACTTAATCAATGCTTAAAGAACAATTACTTACTTAATTTACAGCTCACGTAGTTTTTCTTTCTTTTTGCAACAACTGTTCATTTTTCAAGGTCAAAATTTTGACTTTAAAATAAATTTTATGAATTGAATTGCTAAAAAAATTCATTTTGTTTCATCTGAAAATACTCTTTTTTGGCATAAGTGAAAAAACTTGTTTCTTAATGCATGAAATTTATTACTTTTTTACTTCTTAACTCAACACAGCTTAAGAATGAGAAAATTTTTATTGTAAAAAATTTTTTTCTGTTTTTAACTTTATCTAAATTAAAATAAAATCAGCAAGAAATTATAAATAATCTCTAATTTTTAGAATATTAGAGTTAGATTTGAAATGATTTTTTGAAAGTTTAAACTTAAGATCAACTTTTCTGAATATTGAACTTTGATCTCACATTTTTTATAACTTTGATCTTGAACTAGATCTTAAATATTTTAATTTTAGTATTCGCCCCTCAAAAAAGAGGCACCGGTAAAAATAACTTACGAAAAATTGGCTATAAAAATTATAGAGGGCGTTAAGCAATGTTCGTGTGTTTACTCAATTAATTGTGCTTTATATTATAGTTTATAATTCAAAATTTCTTCACCATTAGAAAAGAAATGAAAATAAGTAAAAATTCATAGCAAAATTAAGTTTTAAAAGAAAATTTTTTAAAAGTTTTAATAAATTCAATCAAGATTAAAATATTCTATTATTTCTCAGGCGTGGACACACAAAAAAAGAGCAAGAAAGATCAAAAAAGAGGAAAAAAGATCAAATAGAAGCAAAAAAAGAGCAAAATGTGTCCACGTCTGGATTTCTTGATCTTAACTTTGTTAGTATTGATTTTTAAATAGAGTTGACCATAATGTTTCTGTATATAAAATACAAGAAAACATTAATTAAAATTAACATTCATTAATGTAATCTCTTCATAACAATGTAATCAATTCTTCTTCTTATACGCATATTGCCGAAATCAATTAATTTTTAACAATTGATTTTGATCTTTAATTTAAACTTGTTCATACAATATTCAAAATTTTTCTAAATTAATCTCAAATCTTTGTTCATATTTTTACCTCATTTAATTCACTTTAAAGTAGAAAAATTCTTAAATAGACAACAAAAAATTAATTCAAAAGAAAAAACTTGTCTTTCTTTTTTGTAATTTTACGACAATATTTAATTCATGAGTTCCAAAGAAATGTAGTCGTTCGCACTTCAAAAGTATTTTTTTTACACAATGCAGAGAAATTTAACAGAGAGTAAAAAAAATATAGAGAGAGAAAGAAAAGAAAACTTTTTAGCACAAAATTCTCTCATTCTCTTTTCAACTCAATTTCGCTCTCTTTCTACAAGAAATTCTCAATTTTTGTTTTTTTTACCAATCGAATAAAATTTTGTATGTGACAGCTCTAATGATAATAAAAAAAAGTTGTAACGAGGTAATAATTATGCTATGATAAATGTTATCAAAAAAACATTAATTCTTATGGCTTAATTTCATGAAAGAAAGAAGAAAAAGTTTTGTGACAGTCAATTATTGTGGTTTATTTAATTGTGAGAAATATTGCAAATTGAGTCATTAAAAATTGTTTTAGAATAAAATTTTTTATTAGTGTGAAAAATTTAAGTGATTAAATTATATTTAGTCGAAATTTATAAATAAATTTTACCCAAAAAAGAAATCTCATACCAACATTGATTAATCTTTTCTTTTCCAAATTTTACATTATTTCAAAATTTATTCACAGAAATAATTTGCAAATTTTTTTATTTATCTTTCAAAATATTCGTAGCATGTCACTTCAAATTGAATTATATTTAGATGACGATGAACCAGAGCTCAAAGCCGACTAATAATTCGTATGTAAGTTGACTAAATTTAGTCATTTTAGTATACAAATTTTTAGTCGATCGGGCTCTGTGATGAACGGTAAATTGACGGTAAATAATATTTTCACGTGATGACTAACGTCTTTCCTTCGAACAAAAGAGCCGGCTCTTCTAACCAAGTAAAAACTTATCAAAATAGAAATTTAAATTTTTCAATGTGATAGAAATTTAATTTTAATAAAAATCACTAGTTGAGCCAAATTTTTAATAGAGACAATGAGTTTCTCTTATTTTTATATTGAAACTTTAATTGTTATCATAATTGAGTAATAAATTGACAAATTTGATGAGATTTGGTAAAATTTGTTGTATAAAATTTGGAAAGTTGTATCATATTTTACAAAAGTGGCTTTCTGTAGTGATTTCAATCAGAGTTGGCAGGAACCCGGCTGCCAATTTCTGGCTGCCTTATGATTTTTTCAAAATTTTTTACTTTTTTACACAGAAATATCATTTATAAATCATTTTTATGAATATTGATATCAAATTCTGTAATTTGACTTTAATTTAACAGTCTAGGGCAATTCTCTGAGTGAGCGAAATATGAAAAAATGCGTTTTGTAATTCTTTTTCTACTTGCTTTTATTCGATAATTTTCAATTTCAATTTTTCAATAATTAAACCTAATATTCTCTATGAATGATAAATACCTAAACTGTTTTATGATTAAAATATATTTAGGAAGACATATGTTGAAGAATAGCAAAGGGAATTTCAGTAAAACTTTGTTACTTAATTTTGTAAACAAAAAGTTTCGAAACTGTCAAATCGTTTTTGAATTCTACAAATTGCAATTTGTGTTACTAATTGACGCTATTTTCTCCTATAAATCGTTTTTTAAACGCTATGAAAAAAACGCTAGTTTACTAGATAAAGAATCAACTCTTTATCAAATAATACTATTTTCTAATGAGATTTAATAAGTAATAAAGCGAAATTTTGCAAAAAACTGACTCGAAAAATTATTTTTGTTACTAATTGACGCTTGTCGAAAATCAATTTTTAGCCAAAATAAAGGTTTTTAGCAATTAAAATATTGTTTATATTATGTACAGTAGCGCTCAAAAGTATACGAACAAACACAAAAATCATATTGAACGATTGCAGTCAAATTTATTAAGAAAGGAAATTTTAAAAGTCTATTTTGTAATGAATTATTTTTCAAGATGGCGACTATCCTTAAAATTAGTCAAACTCTAAAACAAAGCAGAAATTCTAAAAATCCCTAATATTGTTTCTTCAATATTAGTTGTTTTATTGATTTATGCAAAGAGAATTCGAAAATCATTATGAAAATGATAAAGAATTTAATAAATCTTTTTGTTCGTATACTTTTGAGCGTTGAACTTTTATTATTTAATTTATTTTCCAATAATTGTTCAGTTCAACCAAAAACTAATAAACAAATAAGAAAGCACTTATTAAATGTTGTTTCTATGTAAAATTTCAGCTCAATTGGACATTGCAATCAAAAGTTATGCTCATTTTTGTGTTTGTTCGTATACTTTTGAGGGCTACTGTATTTGTTGGTTTTATGCATTGTATTTGAGTTTGAAAGCTAGGAAACAAGTAATTAAAGAGAAAAATGAAAAAGTAGAGATTTTTGGAGAGTTTTGTCACTCGGAGAATTGCTCTCTATTATTTGTTTAAATGAATTTTTTAAAGTTTCATATAGGGAGCCGGCAGCCAAAAGGCAACTTGCCAACTCTGATTTCAATATCATTCTTTACTCATAAAGTATTATTGTTAAACATTAAAAACTTAGAAAACAAAAGAGTGCATTAGTCATTGTAATACCTTCAAAATAATTTCCCTTACTTATCTAAATTAAAGCATAATCTTATTAACTGATAAGATTAAAGTGCTTAAGTGAAGATTCAATTAAGTAATCCAATTCAGTCGATTTTTCGTTGTGCTTTAATCAACTTACAATGAAGTGTAAAAAAATGAAATTTTCAAATCTTTTCACTTTTACATCAATTTCATTTGCAGCTTTTTTGATTTTCTCAGCATTGATTGTTTTAGTAAAATCACAAAATATTTGTGATGAAAATTATGGTCAAACAATTCCTGATCCAGACAGATGTGATGGTTTCATAATTTGTGTGCTTTCAAATCCAAATTATGTTGATTGTCCACCAAGAACAGTTTTTAATGCCACAAGACGTCAATGTGTAGAAGGAAATCCAGAAACATGTGTTGAATATGATTTCGAAGCTATCTGTAGTGGAGTCTTTTTTGGAGCTCGACCTTTTCCTGATGATTACACACTCTTTATTGGCTGTATTCGAGAATTTCCATCTGTCATGCAATGCTATCAATATGAAGTTTTTGATCCAAGTTCGAATATGTGCATTTTTGTTGGTCCTCCATCAACTACAACAACTGTTGAAACAACTACACCAGTTGAAGAAACAACCACAACTGAAACAACTGAAGAATCTACTACAACTATTGGCACAACTACTTGGCCACCTAATCCTTGCAGTGGAATCAGTAATGGTAAGAAAGGTTTTTTTTTAGGTTCACCCGTCGGTGCTGACAAAATAAATTTTAAAAAAGAATCCGAGAGGTGACAACTTTTACGAAAGAAAATTTATGCGAAAAAATTTCGAAAGATTACGAAATTTACGAAGGATTATGAAAGATTTTAAATCAAAAATGTAAACAAAAACTTAGAAATTCATTTTTCTAAAATTTCACTATTTGCGTAACGATTCTTATTGAAATCAACAGAAATGGAATAATTTAACATTTAAAAAATAATTTAAACTAAATTTACAATTTAAAATTTCATAATTTTTTAAAAATAACCAAAAATTTTCATGCTTGTTAATTAAAAATAACTTAAAAAGTGTTCAAAACATCACAAACAAACAGACAGACAAGCTGACATTAATAAAAGTTTGGTAATAATAATAATAAAATAATAAAAAGTTAAAATTTTTGATTTGAATTTACGAAAATTAAAAAAAATTACTAAGGCTTACAAATGATAACGAAAAATAAAATTCTTTCTTAAAAGCTGTCACCTCCTCGAAAGAATATTTAAATATTCAAATTGAAAAAATCCGTTAGGAATTTAAATTTCTTTAAATTTTTCAAAATTCAATAAACCGTTAAATACTTGAACTTTTGGAAAAAAAAACGCTTAAAATTAGGAATTCTTGTTAATTCTTGCTAATTTTTGGTTTTTATAGGTGCAGCTCCAGATCCAGATGACTGCACAAAATGCTTTTACTGTTTAAATCAAAATATCTTACCCGTCGAATGTGCTTGTGAACCTGGTGAGATATTTTGGATAAATGAATGTGTGAGTGGTAATCCAGAGACATGCGAGCCAACAACAACAACTACTACAACGACTTTGCCACCTAATCCTTGCAGTGGAATCAGTAATGGTAAGAAAACGTTCACCAATTGGCGTAGATATAAAACTTGCGAAAATTCTGCTATGAAAACTGTAGATGGTTATTTAATTAACTCTTAACACCATCAACAATTTTTCGAAAGTTTTCTGTAAGCACTGACATCGATACTGACAGGAAAAATCTAGAAAATTTGAAGAAAAAAATTAATTTTCTAACAGAATATTTAAATTGAAATAATCCGTTATAAATTTAAATTTTAAAATTCCATTAATTATTTCAAATTTCAATAAATCGTTAAATACAGAGAGATAAACACGGTAGCGAAAGTGACGAATTTTTCGCCACTGTGTCTATCCCCTTGGTTAAATACTTGAACTTTACGATTAAAATTTTACAAAATTATAATTCTTGTTAATTTTTTTCAAATATTTTAATAGGGTCAGCTCCAGATCCAGATGATTGCACAAAATGCTTTTTCTGTTTTAATCAAATGATTTTACCAGTCGATTGTGTCTGTGACCCTGGTCAGATATTTTGGATAAATGAATGTGTGAGTGGTAATCAACAAACATGCGAGCCAGACAGTTTTTAAATGTAAAATTTCTTTTAATTAATAAACGAGAATATTTTAATTAATATTTTCATAAAAATGACTTAATAACAGCACACAAATTATTCTCAGAAATTTCACCCAAAATATATTTCTTTTTTCTAGCTAACATTAATTAATCACGCACACAAGTTCTAACATATTTTATTGCGTAATTAACCATATGTTCGTGTTTTTATGTACTTGTGAAGCTTCACTAAAGGCGAATTGTTATGAAAAAATAGTGCTTACTATGAGAGCATTAAACTCATTATTTTATTTGCCAAAATTGTTGATGACGTTGGTTTAAAGAGAAAAATGGTCATGAGAATTTTTTTTTTCTTCATTCATTATAACTTTATCACTTTTTCTGCTTAATGCTACTTGAAATTTGCCAAAACCTCGTAATTTTCAATTATTTCGTGATTGTTTCTTGATTAGTTAAAGATTAGATTAATTTATTGACAGTTTAAAGAAAATTACTCAATTTAGTTAGTCGTAAAAAGTCTTTTGAGCTGTTCACAATGAAAAACAAAAGTTCTGCAATTATTTTATTGATTTTTAGTTCTGTTTGTAATTGTCAAATTACAATTCCTGTTGATACAACACCAGCACCGACAACTTTACCACCTCCAACTTCTTCAACGCTTTTTCCAACAATTCCAATTTCAACTACTGGACCTCCGACGACTCCTACAACTGAACCTACAACTGTAACTACAACTCAAAGTTCCAATCCTTGCGAAGGAATATTCTCTGGTGAGTTAATGAAAAATTTTGACTTTATAAATTTTTCATTTTAAATTATTTAGGTCAAGTTGTAAATCCTGATAACTGTACCATGTTTTTTACTTGCCAAAATTCTGAAATCGTCATACGACATGTTTGTCCTCCACAAAGAATTTTCTATAATGGTTCATGTGTGTCGGGTGATCCTGAAACTTGTCAACCTTTCACTGGAGAAACTACAACACAAAGCACAAGAACTACAACAACAACTACGATCCCAATAACTACAACAAATACAAATACTCCACCAACTTCAAGTGTTGAGCCTTATTTACCTTGTGCAAATCTTCAATATGGTGAGAAAATTTAATTATTTTTTGTGATAAATTTTCATAATTTGGCTTAATCGTATTGTCGGAATAATGATTGAAAAGTTGTGCGACGAAATACGGTCCAAACAGAGTTGTTAAACTACTGGTCTATAGCCACTGTAGCCATTGACTATTTTTTGAAAAGTAGCTTTTGAAAAACAGATAAATGGATACTTTAGCTACAAATTAGATTCTACTTTTACAACTCTGCTTCAAAATTTAAAGCAGTTACATACAACACTCTAAATTTCAGAGTGAAACTATAGTAAATCATCACATCATCAATTTGGCTTTATTTTGAAAATCATTCAAAAAATTTTCAATAATTTTTTTATGAACTGCTATAACTATGTCAAAACAAAGCAAGTTTCCAGAAGCTTCTTTGAATACTAATTCTAATGGCCTAATCATATCAAATTAACAAAAAATTTCCATCGCAATTAACTTTGCATTTTTCTACATTAAAAACAAGGGGTTAGAACTCTTGATAGCGAAAACAAAGTAACCATTGAAACTCAAAAATTTTGTATGAAACTAACGAAAAATCTATCAAAAATTTTTGTTAATTTGTTAGTTTTTTTTTTATACAGTTCTTCTCCCTTGATTAAAAATAAGAAAATATAATTCGTTAAACTCGTATTATTCAAGTGTCACAATCATTTAAATTGATTTAGATTTTTTAAATTCATTTTTTAAAGAAAAATTTATTCGTATGAAAATAACGGTGAAATGAAATTTAAAATTGTTGAAAAATTTTTGTTTACAATTTTCAATATGGAAATTTTATTTCGCAATTTCTCGAATAATGCGATAAGTGACAGTTTTCTAATAAAATAATAAGCCAGTAACTCGATAGCATAAATCAAAAGCAAAAAACCGTAAGTCACTAGCTATTGTAGTTTTCGAGAACTCGCGCCTCACCCAGCCGAACAAAGTGAATGTATCAGCTGCCCAAGGGATTCGCCCCAGTTTCCAACCGCCTGAGCTGCCTTTTTGCTACAAAAAATGCGCTAAAAAATTTCAATAAAAATTTGTTGACTAAATAATCTGCGAAATGAACAATTTTTAAATGCTTTTCAAATTAATTTCTTTAAAAACATTTTTATTTTAGGATTAGTTGCAGACTTATGGAATTGTTCAATATATTATGAATGCGATAATTTTCATGTCATCATGGTTCGTACTTGTCGACCAGGAGAAATTTTTATAAATGGTCAATGTCGACCTGGTGATATAAGTGAATGTTGGACTGGAGAAACTACAACAATAAATCCAAATAATCCTTGTTTTGGAATTGAATCAGGTTTGAAAAAAATTTACAAAATTTTATTTTTTAAAACTTCTAAATATTTTATTCTTTTGATCAGGAAATATTCCATTTGAGAATAGTTGCACACGTTACTACACTTGCGTCAATGATCGAATTTCAAGAATTTCAACATGTCCAAGCAATACAATTATTATTGAAGATGAATGTATTGCTGGAGATCAAACAACTTGCAAGCCAGATCTCGATGCTATTTGTGAAAATGTTTTCTTTGCTGCTCGTCCTTATCCTGGTGAAAATTCAATATTTATCGGTTGTATTCGAAATAAGCCAAATTTAATGCAATGTGAAGCAACTGAATATTTTGATAGACAAACTTTGGAATGCATTGATAATGAAGAAAATGAGAAAAGAAAAAGTTTCTTTGACATGCTTGGAATTTTTTAAATCTTGTATAAAAGACAAAACTGAAATAATAAAATAATGAAAATAATTTTAAAAATTCTAGAGTTAAGCGTTGGCATTGTCAAGAAGCTTCCAAAAAATTCCGCTATGAAAATTGTAGATAGCGCTTCAAACAACATATAATGTCTTCAAACTGTTTAAAACGCCATCTAGAATTTTCATAACGGAATTTTTTCATAACTTTCATTTGTCAACAACGACGGGAAACTCTAAATATCTTTTTTTATGACAAAATAATTTCTATAAAAAGCTTAAATGGTGGTATATAAAGCTCTTAAGTTTTAGATAAGATTAATTATTTTATATTTTTATTGTCACAGCTGCTTCTTCAGTTGTATTTTAAAAGAGCTGTAATTCACTTCAAATGAAATGTAAAATTATTTTAAAATTGAATTTTTTTATTTTCTTATATTTTCAATTTTTCAGACTTAATTCTTCAAATAATTTTGTCAATTTTCACACTTTCGAGTTCACAAAATCAATCTTTAGAAGATTTTTGTGAAAATAAAAGAAATCAAAAAATTTCTTATCCAAATCGTTGCAATATTTACATTTCATGTGTCCGTCCAAATGCAAAAATTTTCTTCTGTCAAATCAACACAATTTTCAATCAAACAAGACAAGAATGTGTGCCAGGAAATACAGAAACTTGTGAGGAATATAATCTTGATGAAATTTGCAGTGAAGTCTTTTTTGGTGCCAAACAATTTCCAAATGATGAAAAAATTTTTATTGGTTGTATTTTTTATTCTCCTAATGTCATAAAATGCAATGAAAATGAAATTTTTGATCGAAATGTCAATGAATGTATTCAAGATATATTTTTTCATAATCCTGCTAAAGATTTCTTTTATAATAAGGAAATTTATTTGTTAACTTTTAAAATTTCTGTTATTATAACTTTTATTGTGATTACTATTGTTCTTATTATTTGTATTGATCGAAGATTTAAAAGAAGAAGAAATTCTCTCAGAACTGAATTGATTTGAAAATTTTTTAAGCTGAAGAAAGTTGAAAATTTTGAATTTAAATATTTTGTGCTTTGAAATTCATACTTATTCTTTGCTACCCGTAATAATAAATAACTTTCTTTTTTTTTTTAATTTGCTGATTAAATTAAGATTTAATAAAAATAAATCAAATATCAAAAACAAGTTTTTGTTTTATTTAAACAAGTAATTTGCTACTGAAAATTACTTGATAATTTCCTGTTACTCCACTGTGAAGCGTAAGGCAGTGTTTATGAAAAATATCTGAAAATTCAGAATCCTCAAGTCTTTCACCTTGGGAATCAAATCCAAAACAATCAGCATGCTAAACCAGCGCCTTACCGCTGACCCATCAAGGCAGCTCAGAATTTTAGTTATTGAAAATTACTTAATTATAGTTAACAGATTCGTTTTTATAATTGGAAGCTTCATTTGAAATAAATTATTATAACAAACATAAAAACTACTGAATCTTCTGAAGCAATACAGGTTTTCAAAATCATATTAAGAAAATCTTTCGTGGTTTTAAATTTATTTAATGAGAATAAAATAAAAAATATTTGTTTTGATTTTATTATCAATATTGAAATTATATTTATGAATTCTATTATATTCTAGACTAGAAAAGCAAAATGAAAAATTTCAAATTTAGGCTTAATATTCAACAAAACTCCAAAATTTTAATGTTAAATCATAATTTGTTTCAATAATTTAATATCTAAATGAAAGTCTTTTTTGTCCTGCTTCAAATTTAAACAAAAATCAAACTTTTAAAATTCATAGAAAAATGTATGAAGAAAAAGCTTTTATGAAAATTCTTAAATAAGAAGAATTTTGGCCAAATCTTGCCTGTTTCTGATAGAATAACAAATAATAAGCTTATTTTGAAAATTTCATTACAAAACACTTAAGGAATCAACCGAAAACTCAATCAAAAATGTTAATTAAAGCTTTTTGTAAAAGCTTGTACCCTAACTTTTTTCACACTCAGAAGGCGAGCTTGAAAACTGAAAAAAAATTTTTGGAACTGTCCCTACCTTGGATTTTTCGTTAGTTTCATACAAAATTTTTAAGTTTCAATGGTTACTTTGTTTTCGCTATCAAGAGTTCTAACCCCTTGTTTTTAATGTAGAAAAATGCAAAGTTAATTGCGATGGAAATTTTTTGTTAATTTGATATGATTAGGCCATTAGAATTAGTATTCAAAGAAGCTTCTGGAAACTTGCTTTGTTTTGACATAGTTATAGCAGTTCATAAAAAAATTATTGAAAATTTTTTGAATGATTTTCAAAATAAAGCCAAATTGATGATGTGATGATTTACTATAGTTTCACTCTGAAATTTAGAGTGTTGTATGTAACTGCTTTAAATTTTGAAG
>JACWBX010003183.1:0-35183 GCA_014622435.1 Polypedilum pembai
AAGTTAGTGGTTAATAAACATTGGTTAATCGTGAAATTAGTAAAATAACTATTTGGTCACGTGTTAGTGTCTACATGTCATATGAGAGTCGAGAATTGTATTCGAGATTTTCTGAAGTGATTGAGTTAGAGTGTGGTCGAGGACCAGGTTGGAATCCTCGCATTATACAGACAATAAGTGTATTTAGAGAGTTTGATCATTTAATTGGAGAATTTCGTCCATTAGTTGTGCCACATACACAGATCTTTGATCCTTTTGGTGAAGTTGGATTTCATAGTAATCAATTGATTCCTCCACTCTCGCATGCTTCATTATTAAACCCACTTAGCAACACGCTAATTTTTGATTACTCGAGTTTCACGCTTTATGAATCAATAGCAAAAGAGAATTTTGACTTGACAAAAAATCAAGTAAATTTTTGATCTATAGAATTCTCCTTAATAAAGAAAAGGAAAAGAATTTCCTTCTTAACGAATAAAAAGAAAACTCCTTCAAATTTTTCAATAAAATTCTAATTTTAACATAATAGAAAGTGGACAATAACAACAACAACAAAAATCATCCGACGGATACAAATCGAGACTCATCATATACATTTTTACTTTCTTTCTTTAGCTTGAGATTGTTTATTCATAAAACATTAACTTTAAAGCAAACAACTCTCATTGTCGTTGCTTGTAGATTATCATTTACCTTTCTTGAATGAAAGTGCAACATGAAAACACATTATCGAGAAGGTCTTAAAATAACAATCATTTTCTGAGGATTTTTTTTATTATAAGTTGTACAATAATAATAAGTGAAGAAAAGAAAGAAATTTGTGGACAAGAAGTGGCTTTCAAATATCTAATAGAAAATATTTTCTTAAGTGTGACATAGACAGACAATTGAAGAATAAGTTAAATAAAATTTTAATTCCTTGCGAAGTATGAAAAGAATAAATATTCGTGGAAGTATCAATGTTGCAAATTGAAATACTTTAGCGCATTTTTGACTTCACAGTTTGGTATTTATTAATGTATTTAATTGATTTATTCTTTTCTTTCATTTCAAATAGGATGATTTGAAAATAACGGTCAAATGAAATTCAAATTGAAAAAAGATGCGAAAAACGCGTTGAGGAAAAAATCTTAACAACCGAAAAATAAAGCTTTGTTTACATTTTTCAGTATGGAAATTTTAATTCGTAATTTCTCGAGTATAGAAATCAATAAAAGCTTTCTGATTATATTTGCCACAAACAACTCGATAGAACAAATCAGAAAGAAAAAACAAGAAGTCTCTAGCTAATTTAGTTTTCGAGATCTCACAGCTAGCTAGTCAAAGTGAATTTATAAGCTGTATTTTCTATACAGAAATGAGCTAAAAATGTTTTATGCATTATTGTACACACTTATCTATTATGCAACAAATCTGATAGAATTGCAGATTTATTTACCTCAATTTAACATTGTCTGAACAATAACTTATCTTCTTTTTTCTTATTATGATTAGAATAAACAAAAATCTTTTGTGTAAATCTCCCTACTTGAAATTCAATAAATTGTTGATTTAATGTGAAATTTATTGAACAACATTTTGTAAAAGGAAATCCGTGACCGCAAAATAATGCAAGTGAATGAAATTCGATATATTCATTTTAAAGTACTAAAATAGAATTTCAATTCTACATGATAATAAAAAATAGTCAAAAGTCCATCAATTAGTCCCACCTGTTACGTTTAACTCTTCATAAATGGACTCATCATACTCAAAAACAGTTTTTAATAGAATATTTATGACCACTCGATAATGTAAAAAAGAGAGAAGAAGAAAAAAAAAACAATTCATCGTGCTTGCTCATGATACCCATATGTTTTGACAACCGAAACAAATCACACTCAAACTCATTATACGTACTTCGCATGTGAAGATATTCTCTTGATCAAATTTTCTCCCTTGCCATATATAGCGAAATAAAAGAAAGTTCTTTTTCGAAAGTTCTTGAAATGCCGTGTTACGAGTAGTCAGTCAAGGCGAAGGTAAAAAGAATTGAGGAAAAAAAGAGAAAATGCAGGTATAGTCTAGCTGTGTGTTATTGGGAAAAATTTTTATTAAAAAAAGCGCATGCTCTACGACAAAAACATGAATCATTATTTATAAATGCATGGTTTTAATGATTTTTATGTGTGTGTGATGTGTACGTGTTTGGATAATTTCATAATAACAAAAATAGTTCACTTAAGTAGCCTTTCTTTATCATTCTTAGTTATTAATTAATATATTATCATATTATGATGTCTTTATTATACTTCAATAAAACTGCTTTGTTTCATTTGTTAGTCACAAAATTAATAAATTAAGTCAAGATTACTTAAGCGAAAAATTGCATTTTAGTTTCTTATTTATTGAGACGGTTTCAAGATTATTCGAGGATCCATTTGTCCTTCTTCTGCAATGCTAAACTCTTTATTTTCCATTAGCTTCTTTCTTTCTTCATCAATAGGCGCATCAGAGACGGATAATTCATATTGTGTATGAGATACAAGTGGATCGGTTGAGGGATTTAGTGCCATTATATGATTTCCATCGTTGTGTCCTTGTAATTGTACAAGTCGATGTTTTCGTTTATTCGAGCATGGACAGATGATACAGTGATGTCGCCAAAACTCCATTACTTTAACATATATACCTGCATAAGCACAATACACAGAAATAAAATTAGTATAAAGTGTTAATTGGTATCAAAAAAGTGAGTCATGACTTACCTAGTAAAACAAGTCCTAATATTGCGAAAAAGAGACCAAAAATGATGAGCAATACGTCCAATTTTCGCTCATTAGGTACAACATATTGAGAATCTTCAAAGTCAATTGTGCCTAAACCAAAAATGACAATTCCAACAGCCAAAAAGAACAATCCACCTATTAACAGTAAAATTTTCACCCATGGTCTTTTGAGAGCATTAAAATTGAATATTCTTGAAGAGTTTGATGTTTGCGCAATAAAGGTATTTGTCACTGTTGTTGGTTGATATACAGAGTTTGAATTGGATGGCATTGTAAATTGTTGAGATTCTAGTTGATTTTGGAATGTTTTTAATAATTTTTTTTTCACTAAGAATACTTTAGGCTAATATGTCTTGTTTTGGAGAAATTAAGACGTAGTTACAATGAATGTTTGGTAAATGGCTGATTCTAAAAAATGATATTGATTTTAATTTTCAATAGAATGTTTCATGTTAAAATTTTTCTAAAAAAATATTCATTGTTTATATTTATTAAAAGAAATTAAAATTTAACGAATTTTTCAAAAATTTTTCAAAACTTGACATTTTTTGTCTGTCTGTCCATTTTATTCATTTAGATTCAATTCTCCAATTATTCTTGTTTTTTAATCAATTAATAACTATAGAAAAGTTTTTAAAGAAATAAGAAAGTTTCCAAAGCATGAAAAATGTCTACAAAACATCGTAGTAAACTTTCCTTTGTAACAAGTCGTCATCACACAATTAAAAATAACATTCACAAAAAGAGTTTAAAACAAGAGAAAAAATTTCATTTAACTATAAACTACAATGAGTGTAAGAGAAATAAATGATGAAGCTCACTTCCAAACTGAACTACATCAAGCTGGAATTAAATTAGTTGTCGTTGATTTCACAGCAGCATGGTAAGTAATGAATTTAAAATTTTTTGCTAACTCATTCTAATGTTTTTGTCATGGAAAATTAAAAATTTTCAATTATAGGTGCGGTCCATGTAAAACTATAGCGCCACTATTTAATCAGCTGCCACCGAAGTATCCGAATGCAATATTTCTCAAAGTAGATGTCGATAAATGCCAAGAAACTGCCGCTATGCAGGGAGTTAGTGCTATGCCAACTTTTATTTTCTATCGAAATAAGAGTAAAATTGACAAAATAACAGGAGCTGATATTAATGGGCTTGAGGCTAAAATTAAGCAGCATTATTCGAATGCTGATGGTGGTGGAGATGAAAAAGACTATGGACAAGGACTCATGGACTTGTCTTTATTTCTATTGAAAGATATGAGCGAATGCTTGAATGAAGATGATGAACATAATCTCAAGAGCATGTTTGGTGAAGGATATTTAGCATCTGATTGTGACGAACAACTCATAATTTCGTTTCAATTTAATCAAGCTGTCAAAATTCACTCAATCATCATGAAAGCTCCTGCTGATCATGGACCGAAAACTATTAAGCTTTTTATTAATCAACCAAATTGTGGTTCATTTGATCAATTGAGTTCAACTATCCCTATTCAAGAACTTGAAGTGAATCCAAAGGATTTAACTGAAGAGAAAATGATTAATCTTCGTTTTGTGAAATTTCAAAACGTTCAAAATATTGTTATGTTCATAGTTGACAATCAAAGTGGCAGCGAAAGGACAGTAATACAAGATTTGAAATTTATTGGCGCTCCAATTGTTACAACAAAAATGGATGATTTTAAACGTATTTCAGGAAAGAAAGGTGAAAGTCATTAGCTTTTTGCATATTTGTATTATTGCATTATCAATGAATAAAACTAATCTTTCTTTTTTAAAGGAGATTTATTAAAAGGAAAAGAAAAAAATAGTTTTTTGTTGCATCTTTTTTCAATTAAATAAAGTAATAACTTAAACTTCTAACTTAATCTTTTTTGTTGCTGGAGGACCATGATCTTCTTCTTCGTGTAATTGTTGAGAATCGATGATATCGGTTGAATGGGAATTGTCACAATTGTTAAATAATTTTTTAATACTTTTGAAAGTAATATCTGCACCCTCGAACATGTAATGTGAAGGGCTGATTTTAGCATACGAATTGGGAGGGAGCAATTTCGACACTTGTAGAGTATTTTCGTCATCATCACAATCTTCTGCTGCTATTGTTGTTATTTTTACAGGTGGCTCTGGTAAATCTACTTTCTTTATCTTTTCACCTTCTCCATCAATCAAGTTGCTCAAATTTGTAATTATATGATCTGCATCACCATAAAGATGTATATCAAAACTCATATGTGGTAACGGTTCTCTATTAATAAGGATTTGCGGGATATTAGCAGCAAGTAGGTTGGGTATGACTGCGACAGGACGAACTTTCATCGATGAGCCAATTACAATTAGCAAATCACATTCATCACGATCAATGTTGATTGATTGATGAAATTCATCAGGGAGATCTTCACCGAAAAATATGATGTTGGGCTTGTATATTCCATTAACAACAATCCTTTTGAGCTCTTCACTATCATTAACTTCGTCGATATTGATATCTGTCGATGACTCATTGCATATCTTGCAAACTGGTATTTGTTGCTTCATGATTTTTTCACGAATAGCATCACTATTCACTTGGTGCTGACATTTTGTACATGTTGCATTTTGGAAGGTTCCATGGCATTCTATAACTTTTGTTATGCCGGCTATTCGTTCAAGAGTGTCAATATTCTGTGTATAATTGCGAAGAAGTTTGCCGGAATCTTCAAGCCTTTTAATAAAGTGATGTGACGGTGTTGGTTTAAATTGTCCGGGAAAGATTTCACGAGCAAACTTGTAAAATGGTCGCGGATCATCACAGAAAAATTTGATGTCAAACATTGATTGCGGATCTGGTAAAGATGGAAATTCTTTCGCAATACGACTGTATAAGCCTCCTTCTTTTGAGCGAAAATCAGGAATTCCACTTGATACTGAAACTCCCGCTCCTGTAAGTACGATGATATTTTTTGAGTCTCGAATAAGTTGAGCAGCATGATCAACTGTGTGTACGTGTTGAAGTTGCTTGCGAATTGGTGTAAAAGCGAGAGAGATAATTCTGAAGAGAGTTTCTTCATTCATGTTTTCGGGTATATTGAAGCTGTGAATTAATCGTTGAATAATGCTTTTTGGACTTAGTCCCATTGCTATTTTCTTATGTATCCAACTGGTTAGCTCTAACTCATCATCTTCATCATCATCATCATCATCATCCTCTCCATCATCGCTTGATGTGTCGCTGTATTCGGAATCGTCAGAATTTTCAGCAGAATTCTCAGAAGATTGTTGTTGAAATATTTCAGTGGTGTTATCATTGCTCTCGCACTGACTGTAATTACCAGAATCACATGTCTCAGTCATTTCGTCTGTTTCTAAAAGAATTTAGAAGAGGGAAAATTTTTGTTTACAAACAATGAATATCTTCTTATTTCCGCTATACTTACCAACAACTCCATCATTTTCCTTCTTATTTTCGATAGTTCTATCGAAATAAGGGTCAATAATACACTCTACATTGCCCGAATGCTCTAATAAGTGCATCTCTTTAAAATTGTCTTCCGAGTCAGACATTTTGGATTATTGCTACTGAAAAGGGTGACTCGTTGTATTATCCAATTGCTTTCTTTTGAAATTCTTTTAGACGATTTTCATTACACGAAAAAATTAATATTAACGCAACGAGTTATAACATAAAATTACGGCAATTTCCTATCATTTAATTTCACAATTTATTGTTGAATTACAAGAATAAATAAAATGACAATGTTTTCAAATATATCGAAAATGTTAGCCGTTAAAAAGAATGGAAATTTTTTTTATTTAAGAAAGAGTCAATGAAAAAATGCTTCATAGAATGATCTAGAAGAAAAATCTTTAGAAGAGAAAATTTTTTGTTGGTGATATTCCATGCAACTGGGTTTTTTTTCAAAAGCCGTTTAGAATTTTCTATGGTTCAACATTATGCAAAGAATTATGCGCATAATCTTCTTCTTATTTTTGACTTTTTTATCTGTTTAATGCATTATGTCGGACTTTAAAGGTTTTATAATTTGTTAGGTCATTGACATGTCACATGTGGTATCTGAAAACTTTAATCTTGATAGTTTCACTCGTAAGTTTGACTGATAGATTTTTAATTTTTAAATTTGATTTTCGAAGAATTTTGAATTTTCGAAATTCACTTAAAGCACACTGCAAAATTCGGGCTAATTATTCACTGAAACCACACATAAAATGATTTTTCACCATCAAGAGTTAATGATGTACATTCTAAAGTATCTTTTGTTGCCTTAAATTAATGATTTATGGTAAATTAATGATTTGATTTTAAAGAACGTTAATTATTAACAAAAACTACACGAAGAAAAACAGCTTTTTAACTGGCATAAAGTTGGATCTTATAAAGTGACTTTATGCCAGAAAAAAATTAAAAATTTATTCAAACTAAAAAAGTTTATCAGACATAAAAAGTTTGTATGGAAAAAATTTATGAGTGTCATAAAATATACTTTATTAGATTCAACTTTATGCCAGTTAAAAAGCTTTTTCTCTGTCTAGAAAATAATTTTTTTGAGTTCTTGCTTATCATTTTTTCTAAAAAGCACAATTTATAATTGTTAGACCTATTAATTATAAGATTTATTGAGATACATGTGAGATATCAGGTAATTGAAACAACAAATAAAACAAATAAAAAAAGAATTTTAAAATACGTTAATTCAAATATTTCTCATTCATGAAGTTGCCTATTATGTCGAACCCTAGTTTTTTCTTAAAATTTTCCATGATGTCACATCGGCACGTGTAGCTGAGAGTTTTAATAAAATGCTTAGGAACTAAATAAATTTTTTTTCGGTTTAATTTTTAAAATTTTCAATTGAATTTTCTGCGATTTCAACTATTAATTTTTAAAAATTAAATATCCGTTATTTTAAAAGAAATTTTTGTTATGAATTTTTGACATAAATTAAAATAGATATCAATGAGATAATTTATGATGAACCAGAATAATAATATTTATTTAATTCTTAATTTGAATTAATAATTAATTCATAATAATAATGATAAAATGAATAAATTTGATGTTGACTTAGCGGCCTTAAATCAGTTACATTTTTAAACATTGAATCGTCTTTCGACTGACTTGGATGAAACAGAATAAAATGCTGTAAAATAGTAAAAGAAATAAAAAGACATTTATGTTATTAAATATTAGTTTTATTATTCATAAATTTTAATTTTTCGCTTGTTGAAGTTCTTCTTTGATTTTAAAAATCGTTTTTACTCAATTCAGTTTAAAATCTTCTTTCTGTCGGTTTCTTTTTCACTTTTTTTTTCGTATGCATTTTGACAAAAAAAAATTTTATATTAATTATAATTAAAACGTAAAATATTTGTTAATTGATGTTCTGTGATTTCTTTCTCATTTTTTTTTTTTAAATTTTTATATCAATCAATCTTAATTCTTCAACCTAATCTCTTTCCTCTTTCCAAATTTTTCCATTTCTCTTTCTCTCTCTTTATTAAAACAATTTATTAAAATTAAACAAAAATACATAGATATTAAGTTATTTCAAAACTCTAATCTCCTTAGTTTTTGAAAAATATTTGCACAATGGTTTTTATTCTTATAGGCTTTTATTTATAATTCAATCACCTATGATTTTTTATTTTTTCTCTATAATAATTCAATTTTTTTTAAAGACATTTTTACGAATTATCAGTCTTTGTTTGCGTCTCAGAAAAATCTCTCTCAGTTAACGTTAACTGCATTTTTTATGCCTGCATTGCTTTCTGTTCTGATAAGATTTAAATTAAAAACGAGCAGACTTTTTTTTCACTAAATGTGTGCTCAGCTTGTGCTGTTCTTCTTCTTCTTCTTCTTCTTATAATTCTGATATTTCGATATGGCAAAGTCAATTGAAGCATTCACTCATTACTGTCTGTCTGTCAGTTTTTCTGTGTGAGGAAGAGAAATTTTTTTTCCAGCAGTGGCAACAGCTTGCATTTGTTCTTTAAATATGTGATGGTTTTGCTGTGAAAATTTCCCATTCATTATTATGCACTACTTTTTGGCCATTTTGTACTAACTAGTTAGCTAACTTAACTAGATTTATTGTACTCAAAAAATCATTTGGCTTCATTTCATTGAGACTTTTCATTTTTCTTCTTATTTCGAGGAGGAAATTTCCATTTTGTGAAACTGTTTTCTTTCTTATTTAACGACGCACTATTTTCTTTGAGATTGTTTTGAATATAACATTTATGGGTGTATTTTTTCTTGTTTGTGTGTGGTTTAATGTATTTTTGTTTATGATTAGAATTTTATCATTGAAATTTGATAATTTCTTTGATGATTAGTTAGCTGAGTAACTAAAAATATGTTACAACTTTCCATTAGCTTGTCATTGCATTCTAAAAGCACAAGCGTAATGTATTTATGTGTTTATAGCATGCCACGACAAGTAAACGGTAAGTTGTAACATATTTTTGGTTACTCGGGCTATAACTTTTTATTGAAAATTTATTTCTTCAAAATTTCTTTTGCGAGTTATTTTTACAGACAAAAAGCTTTAAAGCAAACTATCAATGACAAATTTTAGTTGAATCTGTCAAAAGTTATGAAATTTTAAGCACAATTCCATGAGTAATAAAATAGGTTTGGTTCGTAAGAAACATAAGCTTTATCTTCCATAGTGGTTATTTTAGCCTAAAATCAACTATTTTTAGGAGAAATTAACGTTTCTAGCTAATAGAAATTAGATTTTGTAGAAAATAAAAGCGATTGGAGAGTTTTAAAAGTTTTTGTTTACAAAAACTAGAAAAACATTTTCCCTTGTTTATTCTTCATAGATTTCTCTTTAAAGCACTATTTATAATTGGTAAATCAATGTAGATTATGTTTCATTGAGGAAAATATAATATAGAATAAAAACAAGTAAAGAAAGAATTGTAAAATCTGTCTTTTGAGTTTCATTCGTTCATGGAATTGCCCTTAAAGAATTTGATGATGTTCAACGAAAGAAAGATCGTTAAGAAAAATCGTCGAAATTTTTAAGAAACCATTCAAAATTTCGACGATTTTAGACTCGTCAAAACAAATCGTCGAAATTTTGAATGAATTTTTAGAAATTTCGACGATTTTTCTTAACAAACTTTTTTCGTCGAAAAATCATCAAATTCTTTAAAAATTCATTCAAAATTTCAAAAATCTTTGAAAATTCATAACTTTTGACAGACACAACTAAAACTTATCCTCGATGGTTTATTTTAACGTTAATTATCAGTAAAATACCTTACAACAGTAATTTTGGGAAAATTTAATTTCTACAAAAAGTTATATCCAATCATTAAGAAAATCGTCGAATTTTGTCAATACAATTCTAGTTTATGATTGGATTTATCATTTAATTGGGGCAACAATTTGAATTAAATTAAAAAAAAAAGATCTATTGAACAAACGACTTGAAATTGAACACGTTTTTTTACTTAAATATTTTATTTTTTGCTTGAAATTGATGGAAATTTTTCAAGCACAAGCTGGCTATCAAATTATATTTTTTCTCTTCAATAAAAAACCTTTGTTATCTTTGATAGAAACAAATCGACAGAACTTCTTTCATTTTCATTTTCTTTATACATTTATATGCATGCTTGCTTGCTAATATTGTTCTTTTAAAAACTATATAAAAAAAAGTAAAATTAAATTTTTTTTCTTATTCTTTTCTAACTCTCTCGTCGTCTGTGAATGAAAAAAGCACAATACTCAACTCAAAAAAATTCTTTATATATTTCAAAAAAAATGTTATATAATAAAAAAAAAGAAGACACATTTAGTAGATTGTGTGTAGTAAAAGAAAACATATTCAGGGATATTAAAAAAATAATAATAAAAAAAAGAGTTAACTAGTCGCTTTTGACATAATGCGTGAATGAATTATTATTTTTTTTTTTTGCCATTTTCTCTTTTTTGTCAAACCTTAAAAAACTATTTTTTACTTAATTAACGACACAAATCTAAAGTAAAAATAAAGAGTTTAAATTTTACAATTTTTAATGCGTGTAATGTCTGCATCATGTCAAAATCAACGCCATCGTTAATATTTATCGTTTTGATTTCGAATCTTTATTTAAAATTTCTTTCTTCTTTCTATTTTCACTTTTTTTTTTAGCTTTTTTTTTAATATTTTTAATAGTTTGCTTTCTTTTTTTCTTTAATAATTAATTCGTTCCATTATTTACTATTTGTTTTTTTTTTAAAAAAAATTTTGATTAATGATAATTATTCCAAGCAAAATATGCAAATATTAAATAGAACAAAACAAAAAATAAAATAAAAAATATAAATTTTCTTTAAAAAAAAAAAAACTTTAAAGTCGTCTCAAGTATTTCATTTAAGGACACTTTAGTGTTTTTATTTATTTTTATTTATTTAGCTGAATTCTAACAAAATAATTTTATAAAAAAAAGTTACAGTGGCAGCTTTTGCAGTAGTCAAGGTTTTGAGAACTTTTTGATTCTTTTGCAAAAAGCAGAGCCCAAAGTCGGCTTAAAATTTGTACGTAAAACGACTAAATTTAGTCGACTTAGCATATAATTTTTTAATCAACTTCGGGCTCTGATAGAAAGCATTTCTGGTTTAAAGTATGAAAATTTCTTGTTTTATTCCAGAGAGTCTCAATATAAAAAAAGTAACGGTTATTTTTACTCAAATTTGAATTTTAACGCGTTTTATTACAAAAATTTAAGATTTCATATTGAGAAAAACACGCTAAAATTTTCAATTTTCTTGTTTTTAAAGAGAAATGCGAAATTAAATTCTTTTAATCAGAGTTGTTATAAAGACGGTCTATAACGTCTATCTGAATATTTACAAAAAAATCCGCTATTAAAATTGTAGATGACGCTCAGATCGTATTGAAGCGCCATCTACAATTTTCATAGCGGAATTTTTTTGTAAATATTCAGATAGACAAATATAGACCGTCTATGTAACAACTCTGGTTTTAGCTTTTTCAATCATTATTGAGTAAATTCTTTTCAACTAAATAAGAAAATTTAAGAATATCTCAGAAATTACAATCTTTTGTAACGAACTTTTTAACGGAAAATTAAAGGAAACGAATATGCGCGTCAATTCAAATTAAGGGAAATAATAGTCAGTTGAGACTCCGTAAACTTCATTCAACTTTATTTGAACTAAATAAAAACTAAGAGCCAGAGCCTGAAGTCGATGAGAAGTAAATAAAAAGTTAAAGACTAAATTTACTTGACTTTTACTTGATTTATTTTTGTCAAGTAAAAATGTTTGAGTAAATTTAGTCGACAAATTTACTTACTCACACGACAATTATGGGCTCTGATGATGATTTCCTATTGCTTCATTGTGAAGCGTGGGGCGCTAACAAAACTAAATTGATTTCGGCCTCTGTTAAAAACTAAAAGTAGTTTTTTAATTAAATTAAACTGAAATCAAAAAATTCTCAATCATTGACAACAATTTTTTGTTCTTAAATGAAATACTTAAAACATTTAGCATCACTACATAAAAAATTCATATTATTAAACGAGAAATAATATTTATTATTTTCCATTATTATTATTACTGATGTGAAATTCAATTTTCTAAACGTTAGTCGTATGTTTGCATTTCTAATTTAAAAAAAATGGAAATTAAAAAAATGTATATATGTCAAGCAGAAATAAAAATGTAAAATAAACGATACAAAATAATTAAAAATCTCTAATAAAAGACAAAAAGAGCAAGATTTGTTTAAAATATAATAATAAGTATTCAACTAAATTACAATTCTCTTCTTTTTCTTTCATTTTCTAATAATAATGCAAGAGACACATATTTTGTAATATTTTTTATTTAAAAAAAAAAAAACGAAAAGAATAAACTTGTAAACTAACTAGGTATATATAAAGAAAAAAATTAGAATACACAATTTGTTTTAAGCGAAGCGACGTGAGGAAAATTCTTTTCTTTTCTTTCTTTTCTTTCTCTTTTTTTGTGTTTTTATAACAGTTATACAAAAAGTTAAAGTAAGACAACAAAAAAAATTATCTTGATTATGGAAATTTGTTTATTTGAGCAATGAAATAAAATTTTATTGAGCAATTATCAATGGGAATGAGGATCATATATTGCTTAGTTTTAAAAATTCTTTTATGCATTTTACAGAGCCAAAAATCGACTAAAAATTTGTACGTAAGTCGACAATATTTTAGTCAACTTCAAGCTTTGATGTATATGAAATATGAATAAATTCTCAGGATATTTCTTTTTTAACTGTAGGCCGTTATGTACTAAAATTTGAAAATTTAGTACATTTTTAGTACAAAATATTTATCAAGTTTGAGAAATTGTTGGCGTTGAATTTTATAGAAAATTCATCAAGTTCCTCTAAAAAGAGACATTTGTAGCTGTTCTTTAGTTGAATTTTCTAAAATTTAAGAAATTTCATCAAAAATTTTTGGACTGTGAAATTTAAATTTTATCTATTAAAACTGCTATAAACTTTTAAAACTTGTTTAGTTTACACTCCCCTAAAAATTGTGAATTCACCTAAACTTTCAGTGAAACTTCTCCAAATTTTTTCAAACTTTGACCTAAACGGACGTAAATTTTTATGAGATCTTGTCTTTAATATTTGATTATAAATTCTTAACTTGAAGTAAAGTCTAGAGCGTATGAAGTACTAGACTGTCGAATGTAAACGACAAAAAACTTTCAAAAGCTTTCTCTATGAAAATTGTAGGTGACGCTTGGATCAACATAGAGATTTTTACCAGTAGATTGAAGCGCCATCTATAATTTTCATGTGAAAGTTTTAGTAATTTTTTTGTTTGTTTGTTTATTTGTCTCCTTATAAGATTTTTTGTCGGCCAAACCTCAATAAAGTTTCTTAAATTTTAAATTGGTAAAATTTTATTCGATCATTCGGTTATGACTTCATGTTGATTAAAGCGCCATCTATATTTTCATAGCGAAATTTTTTCTAAATTTTGCTCGAGTAAACTTTAATAAAGTTTCTTAAATTTTCGAAAATTCAACTGAAGGAAAACTACAAATATCTTTTTTAAGCATCTTGATAACTTTTCTATAAAAATAAATCAATTTTGTTTGAAATTTTTACAAAATATTGTTCTAAAAATTTTTAAATCTGTACTAAAAAAATTTTTAATAAAGTAATCTTGGAATCATAAAAAAAATTTGACAAATTTCCAAAATCAAGATAAACAAAAATGTTCAAATTGAAAATATTTAATCATGAAATAAAACAGAATAAAACAAAATTCAAAAAGAAAAATATTTCAAAAATTCAAATAACATAAAAAAATGTCTCATAAAGTTGCACAAAATTTTATCCTCGAATGGTCTTTTTTTCTCATATTTTCATTTGATTTCAAAGTTTTCTTTCCTCAAAAAAAAATCACAAATATTTTTTTGTTTTGCGTTTGGGCTTCTAACTTGGAGTTCTACACATGGCTGAGGGGAAAAACTGAAACATTTTTTCTTTTCTATTGCATATGAACGTAATGCTGTGTATGTTAGTGTTGTTGTGTAAGTAAAAAAGATAGATCGACCATATTTTTGCCGCAATTCAAGACAAGACGATAAGGAAAGAGGAAAAATTTTACTTTTCATTTTATGATTTTAGGAAAAGAAATTTGATGATCTCGCACGTATCTATGTATTTTTTTACTTCGCAATTTGCCTACAATTATCATTTTCGTTCAGATTATTTCAATTTTCATAAAATACCTATTTTTTTTTTTCACTTTTTGTTAAAGATCGAAACGATTTCTAATCTTAAAAATTACTACAATATATTTTAAGAAGAATTTCATAAATGTTTATATAGGAAAATCAGTCATTAATATTTTATAAATATTTTTTAAGCCGCATTGCGATTTTCACACACTGAATACGATTTTTTTATCTTTCAATGTTTTTATTTACTTTCTTTTTTAAAAAAAGACTTTAATTTCTAATTATTAATCATTCCAATCATTATCTATGTTTAGTCATCACGTAATTTATTTCGGCGATATTGGCTGATCGAAATTTTTAGTTTTTTTTTCTTTTAGATTGAAATTTTAATAAATTTAGAAGAGATTTTTAATCTTGATAGTTTCTTTCGAAATTTTTGACCGTTAAAATTTTAAATTTCACAAATTCGATTTTTGAAAATAATTTGAATTTTCGAAATTTCGAAAGACATTTTCGAAATAGATTTTCGAAAATGATGTTTGAAATAAAAACAAATTAATAGAAGATTTAAGCTGAAAAAGTGTGACAAAAAGCCTTATTTAAGCTAAACAACAACCTTTTTTAACATCGAAAAACATTAATAATTATGAAAATGAAGAAATTTAAGTCTCATGTAAGGAAAAAAATTTCAACTTTATGTCCCGTTTTGCCACTTTTTTGTCACTTTTTGTAACGTTTTACGGAAGTTCTTTTGCCTTAATCTCATGTTAACAAATTTAATTTTGAATTAAGCTCATAACGGTTGAATGAAGTTCATAACGGTCAAATTCAAACTACCAAGATTAAAATCATTCAAAATTGAACCAAAAAACATTGAAATTGCATAAAAATGTTTACAACTTTAAAAAAAACTTATATAATGTAACTCAAAAGTCTTAATGAAAAGATAAAAAAAATTTGTCTGTTTTCTTCATCAAACTTTATAAAAGTGAACAAGAACTTGAAAATTAACAGACACAAGATTAAATTCTTCCACCAATCGAGATCTATCACACTTACTGATCATTGTCGATCTGCCGATGTATTTCCTATTATTAATATTATTTTATTATTTATGTTTTTCTTATTCACAGAGCATTCATTATTATTAAATTTTAAAATTGAAAAGTGTTTACTGATTTCATCTCACATATCTGAAATATCGTCATCATTTTAATTCATTTTTCCTTTTGCTTCGTCATAATAATAGTAATATTGAAACAATTATTTCAATGTTGATCAAAAAAATACCATTTTAAAATTATTTTTTGTCAAGAAATAACGGAATATTTCAAATTTGAATTTTTTAAAACCGTTATAAATAATTCTTTAAATGTTTTTCAATTTTTGAAAACCGTTATAAAGTTTTTCATTTCTTATTTATTTAATGATGATATTTTGAGTCATGAAACACAATTATCAATTAAATTCAATGATTACTTAAACTTTTTGTTTCAAAAACTTCATTTTTTAGGGGACTTCAAAAAAGCTTTTTTATTTTGTCTAAAAAAGACAATTCCCCTTAAATTTGAATTTTTAACGGTTAAATTGCAAAAATTGAAATATTCTATTATTTCTTAATTTATTGAGAAATTTCAATTGACGTTTTCTTTTCTTCTTATTAATTTTTTTGATAATATTGTATGTCTGTGTGATTTTTTAAACTGTGTGATTTTCCTATTTTATTTTATTCTTTTTGTATCGAATGAATGTGATTACTTAAATTATGCATTTATTTATGTTATATGTGTATGCGTATGTGTGTATGGAAGAAGAAAAGAAATAAAAACAGAATAAAAATCTTTGGAAAATTAATGAAGGGAAATAAAAATTATAAATGTGTGATAATTCTGTATTTTAAATGTATTGTGTATGTTTTTCTTGTCTCATTTGAAATAATTGTGTCCATATGCATGCATGCATGTCACAATCACTTTAATCATTCATTCATTCATTTGCTGTCTTATTGATGTTATTGTTACAAAAAAAGATTTTTTAATTATTTATATTTAATTTGATGATGATTTAACTCCAAGTCGGATAGGTATCAGTAAACCATTGTTCTGCGCCATTAAGTGGTTGTTGTGGTAATGGATGGCTGCCCCAACTATTTCCAATTCCATATCGTCGCTTCGGATCCCCTTGATTTCCCATCCCATCTAATTTGCGTTTACCGATTGCTATAAATTAGAGAAAAAAAACAAGAAATTAAAAATTTTATGAATAAAAAGTTTCTTAAATTTAGAGAAAAATAGAATTTGAAACTTGCTTGAATACATGACTGATATGTGCAAGTTGCAAGTCAAGTTGACTTACACAAAAATTTTTCTAATTCATTCAGATTTTATTTGTTTTGGTCAAATCTTTGGTAAATTTAAAGAATAAATAAAATTAATATAAATTTGCCAAAATTTTGACTGAAATAAATAAAATTTGAATGAATTTGAAGCATTTTTTGTCTAAGTCAACTTGACTTGCAACTTGCACAAAATCAAGTCAAGTATACATGCAAGTTCCAAACCCTAGAGAGAGAAATAAAAGAATTTTTCTTAACCTAATTTGTGTTTTTTAGCTTATTTTTATATAAATTTGTTTAAATCTGATCTTATAATTTAGTTTCAATAGAATATTCATAACTAAGCAATTGACAAGTTATCAAAATTCAAAAATAATTCCAAGGGGTGAAAACTTTTGATACTTCAAAGAAAACTTGATCATAGTTATCATTGAAAAATTTAGAAAAATCAAAAATTTATATGGGAAACATCAAAAAATTAAATTTGATTTTTTGATAAAATTTTTGATCTTTTGATAATTTTGTTGATGAGTTGACAATTGCTTCAATTTGAACATTTAGTAATACACACTAAAAGATACTTAAGAAGTCTAATAACAATTTTTTTTTTGCTTTTTCATTAATTAATTTCCATTTTTTTATTTAACTGATTTACAATCAAATTTTTTCACTTATTTTTGATCTAATTAAGCGAATAACCCAGAAATATATAATTTTTGTCTTCATTTTTCAACTTATTTCTATAATTTTTGACTTTTTCTTTTACTTAATTTACTTCTCATGAACTTTTTATTCAATTTTCACATCAATTACTCAATATTTCAAGTTTTTAGACAAAATTTTTGTTAAATAATAAAAGAGAAATGAAATAATAAGAAGTAAATAAAATAAAATAAAATGCACGCCGAGAGAGAAAGAGAGAAAATCAGTGTTGTTAAATAAGCGGCCTGTGATTGCCTGTGATAATATTTATGAAAAAAATTCCGCTAGATGGCGCTTCAAAAAAATATTTAGGCGCCATCTAGCAGAATCATTTGTAAATATTATCACAAGTCGCCTTTGTAACAACACAGAAAAGAAATTCGACCGAAACACAAAAATTTTGAATCATGTGGCTCACGAGTAGCGTAGTAGTAGCAGTAAATTTTCAACAAGCGATTTTTATTGATGAATCTACAATTATTTAGCTACAATAAATTCGAGAATTTCTCGCTAATAAAGTAATTAAAGGTAGAAAGAGTAGAGTAAAATGTTTTTATTTTGTTTTAGGGAAAATGCGCTATAGTCATCCTTTAAAATCTAAAAATAAAAAAATTCTTTTTTTGATGTCTTAAGAACTAATTTTATTTTTCATTATTTTGCATTCGATTTTTTACTTTTTTTGATGTCCTTTGAAAATTAATTAAGCGGTCAATGGTCGTCCTTTTTTTTTTAGATTGTCATAGTGGGTAAAATGTGTAAAAATGTGAGTCGATTTTTTGAGTGAAAAAAATAAAATATTAAATGGCTTTTTACATAAAGTCATTTACGATCAAAAAATTATTAAACTCGTGCCAAAAAAACATTGAAAGTGAGGAGAAATCAATTTTTTAATAAAATCGCAGATGACTATATGAGCGCATTAATTTTATACAGAAATTAAAAATAAGAATGAGATGAAAAATGATGATTAAATTTTTTGTTTATTGTTTAATTTGTAAAATGTTCATGCATTAATTACTTTTGAGTAAATTTTTCTTAAAATTTGTGCAGTATTTTATTTCAATGTTTACTAGGTTTTGACATTATGCAGATAAGAAGAAGAATTATTTAAAAAAATTTCTTCTTGATTTCTTTTCCTTGTAAAAATGAATAAGAAGAAGAAATTTATACGTAAAAATTCTTCTTTTTATCCACATAATACCGAACTTTAATTTTCACTTTTTTAAAAACTTCAAATAATTTTATTCAAAAAATTTTCCTTTTTTCAAAATATCTAAAAGCTTTTCAAAAACTTTTCTATTTTTAAAGCTTTTAGAACTTTTATTTCAATTTCTAATTTTTCAACGAGGGATTGGACAATGGAACAAAAAAAAAATTTATTTTTGTCTATTTTTATATGAAAAAAAAGCAAAAACTTGTCTCTTTATCCTTTGTTTGCTATTTTTTAAAAGTTTTCCAGTGTCCATATTCTTCAAAAAGTTCAAAAAAATTGTTCAAAAACTTTTCTTTTTCAAAAATTTAGTGTTCAGCAACATGCACATAAAAAGAAGAAGTACGTGCATGTTTTTTATTCTTTTTCTGTTTTTTCTTTAAAAAAAATTGAAAATTAAGAAGAAGTATGCACAAACTTCTTTTTCTTATATGCATGTTGCCGAATCCTACAAAAATTCAAAGAGCTTTTCGAAAAGCTTTCAAAAGTTTTTCAATTTTGTTTTATTTTACAAATTTCTAAATTTACTAAGCCTAATTATCAACTGCACTCAACTGATGTATTGTTTTATAATGTAGCTCTCCACTATATAAGCAAATATCATGCAAATAAAACTAATTTTAACTAACTTACAAATAATTAAATTAACTAAAAAAACTAAAAATTTGTGACTTAAATTAAATTTTAGAAAGTTCTATTGAAACAATTATAAAATATAAAATCAATAAAATTTATATTCAACTTAAGAACGTACTTGAAACTCTGAGAGAGAGAGAGAAAGAAATTTTTTTACTTAGTTATTAAAAGCGACTTAAGAGTAGTAAACAAAGAAGAAAATTAATAATTTTAGTTCTCAATGAATAATGATAAACATTCATTTTTCCTTCCAAAATTCCATGCATAAGGAAAAATAAATGACCATTGTCAATTGAGAATTGAAAATCTTTTCATTCCAAATTAAGAATTACAAATTGTTACCTAAATGAACTTGATTAAGTTTTTTTAGTTTGCTCGAATTGATTTAAAATTTTGCTTTTGGGCTTGGATTTTTTTTTGTATTTTAGTGTTCTCACCTGCTGTTGTTATATTTGGAACCTTGACGCGAATGCCACGTTGAACCACGTTGTGATGAATATGCTCCACTGCCGCCCGCCCTGTTACTACTTGAGCCACGACCTGTTGACGTAGATCCTGCTTGTTGTTGCCACGGAGCCCAACGACTCGTCCACGCTGCTGAATTCCATGCCCATGACCACCCACCTTTTTTTTTTTATTCATAGCCATTTATTATATAATTTTTTTTTTGTGTAAGTTAAAAATGAAATTTTGGCATATTTTAAAAATGTTCCAAAAGTTTTTTTTTCGGTTTTTGTTTTCCATTTAAAAATCATTTTCCAATTTTTATTTTTATTCAGTTTCGGTTTTTGTCAACGTTGTGCAACGAAAAATTTTTTTAATTACCGAAATAAAAAATTTTTTAAAATTGAAATTTTTGGATTCGGTATGAAGAAAAAAAACCATAAAAAGAAGGAGAAAACGGAAGAAAAACAAAAAAAAAGCATAAAACGCGTTAGAAAATAATGAAAGAAAAACTTAAAAGTTAATTGAGTGTGTAAAAAAATTATAAAATAAATCTCTTAAAGAAATTTGAGTGAAAATTTCTCAAAAATTCTTATAAAGAGAGGGAAAAAATTATATTTGTCCTGGTAGTTTCACTCGATCGATAGAGAATTCCAAAAAAGTCAATCAACTGCGAATTTTCGAAATTATCCAAACTTTAAAAAGTTTGTTCAACAAAAGCTTAAATATCAACATTTCGGTAATTATGAATGTTCCTCAAATGTAAAAGAAGTTATTAATAAGCTTTTATTCACAGCATTTTAGCTAAAAAATTTAATTTTATAACAAAAATTTATTTTCGAAGATGAATTTCGAAATTTCGAGAAAATTCGAAATTAAAATTTCAATGGTCGAAATTTCGAGTGTATCTACTTGGACAATTGAACTTAATAATGTATTCATAAACTATGTTCTATATGTCAGCAAGTATAAGTTGATATTTTGTAACACGATGTGTTTAAATTTGAGTTTGATTGAGTTTTTAGTTACTAAAAGAAAATATCAGAATTCGAAATTATTTGCCATTAACTAAAGTTACGACTAAATTTTATTCGATTAAATATTTCAATCAAAAATCAACAAAAATTTAATTTAATCGAATAAAATTAAGTTAAATTGTGTCATTTGCAACTAAAATGTCAAACAATTTCGAACTCTGAAAAAAATTATTTTTAAGATGAAAGCCCATAAAAGTTTTTCATGAAATTTCTTGAAAACCATAGCCCGAAGTCGACTAAATTTAGTCGACTTAAGTATGAATTTTTAGTCAACTTCGGGTTCTGCTTAAAACATACAGACATAAGTTTTTGCATATTTTATCATAATTTAAACATTTTTATTACAAACTATCAACTATCACTTGATGACATTAAAGATAAGTGAAAAAAATTATTATTACTTTAAATTTTTCATCGATTTGAATAATTCAACTGTGGACAAGTAAAAAATCTTATGCATTGCAGTTTTTTTTCTTATCAAATAAAAAATTATTCTGCTGGTTGTGTGTGAAGATAATTACGACTAAAATTGTGACACGCTTTAAAATTTGACCTCACGCGAAATAGAGACTTCTTGATGCGACCAAGTTGTGTGTGTGAAGAAGGTGAAGAACAGCAAATTTTTGATATTTTTCAAATTAGAATTTTGAAATTTTGAATTAAGTAAAAATTTTGTTTCTACTTTTTTCGAAAAAGTCAAAAGAAAATTCAACAACAACAAAAAATAAAATTTTGAGTTCAAACCCACCAAATTTTGACGCTGTCCTGGTCGCTGACTTATATAATAGTCTCCATCAAATGCTCGACAATATTCATCGAAAAATGTCTCATTATATCCTCCGCGATAGTCGTTAAAGCCGATAAAATCATAATCATAATCTATAAATGAATAACATTAAAGTTATTGACAAAAATAAAAGCATGCAACCGCGAATGCTTTCTGTTTCTTCAATTTGCTTAAAAATTAACTAAAAATATTGTGAAAAGAAAACAAATTTCTATCTATAAATAAATCCTATTTGGTTTTATTTTGAGAGCTAATTTAAAAAATTGTGTTCAACTAAAGAGGAGAAAAATTTTGAAGTCGTAGCACCAGTTTTGAGAAGAAATGACATTAGCGCATTTTCCCTGTTATTATTTCTTATTGCTTAAGAAAATGAAATTGTGATATAACTTTTTTGATGTATGAATTGTGTTTGAGTGTATGTGTGAGACGGCATTGATAAAATATTTTGATAAAATAAATTAAATAAAAAGAAATGAATGAAAAATTTTTATGTGATTTTCTTTTTATATTGAAAAATTTGTAGTTCACAGTCAAGTTTAAATCTGCAAAGAAGGACTTAAAAATTTAAAATTTTGTATGTAAAATCTGTCTTACATATGAACAGAGAGAAAAAAAAGATTTAAACTGGTATAAAATTTGTGCCAATAAAGCACAATTATGAGTGCTAAAAAGGGCAAATTTTGTTAGGCTTATAAAACTTTTTATCAAGGTGGAAGAACTCTATTAAAAAAATTATCAAAAATTGCAAAAATGTTTTTGATACTTTTTATACAAAAGAACATTTTTCAATGACTACTCTGTTTTGTTTATCAAGAATTCTAAGCCCTTAAAAATCTAACAAAATAACAAAATCATTGAGTTTCAATGGTTACTTTGTTTTCGCTATTAAGAGTAAATATCTACTTTGCACTTTTGACCATTATAAAAGTTTTTTAACATTTTTTTATGTGTCTAATAAAGTTTTCCGTTTATGACCAACGAAGACACATTCATAAACAAAGCTCTAAAGTCTTCGGCTTAAGCAGGTTTTTCAAAATATTTTTGTTTACATTTTGGTGTATTCTTTTTTAGTCTCTTAGTAAGCATTGTTTATGAATGCGTTCTCCTTATTTAAGACTCAAATCTATGCTTTATTGGCGCACAAACTTAATGACAGTTAAAAAACTTTTTTTTTTCCATAGACAGCGGACTGAAACTTGACTGTATAAGTAAATCACTACAAATTTTTTCCTTTGCATCAAATTGTGTCTGTGTCGAATGTAGAAAAATAAATCATGAAAAAAATTAAAGAATTTAAAACAAAAAACAAATTTTCTTAATTTTACTTAATTTTAGTTTTCTTTTACAATCAATTAGTTATTTTTTTTTTCATTCTTTCTCATATTTTTTGACATTTATCTTATTGTTTTACAATTTATAACAATTATCAAAATATTTTATTCAATTTTTAAGATAAATTAAAAAAAGTAAGTAAAGAGAATAAAGTTACAAGGAATGGGAGAAAGTCTTAGTTTATTATCGAATTTTTTCTATTGCTATATTTTTTTCAGTCCACAATTTTTATAGTTCTCATTTGTTTTGGCAAGTTTTCATAACATTTCATCATTTATTTCGCGTACAATTTTTATTGTCATCAGTTATTATCTAATTTGAATTTCTTTTTCAATACAAAACTTATGGAATCTTCAATAATTCAATTTTTATATTTAGAAAATAATACATTTTAGATATTTTTGATCGATTTGATTGTTTAGAGACATTAAATGGTGATAAAATTAATTTATGAATTTAATAATGAAATTTGTACTCACCATAATCACGAGCCATAGGTCCACGAAGCGGCAGTCTTGATTGTGGGTTTGCTGCGGCTCTCATTGTGCCAGGTGCAATCGGTGGTATGGGAGGTGGCATCATGCTTGTGGGTGACATACTAAAGGCATCACATCTAAAATCAATAACATAAATTGGCATCAGCAAATGAAATTTTTTAGCTTTTACTTTGTCTCATTGCATTGTCACAAAATCAATAAAAATTCGAACTTACCCGATAAGACCCGATCGCCCTTGCATCATTTGCATCATTCGACGTTCTCGTGCTCGTAGAACTTCATCTTTTTTCTTTTTATCAGACGGTGGTTTTGCTAATGATACCTGCAATCATTTTTTATTCATGAGATTTTTCTATTTAATGAGTTTATTTACTTGTTTACCTCCATACATGATCCACCCACTTCTTTTCCATCTAAATCTCTCATAGCAAGTACAGCATTATCACGGTCTTCAAAATGGACGAAAGCATAGTCTTTGATTTTTTTAACTCTTTCAACCTTGCCAAATTGTTCAAATTGTTCCTTAAAAAATATGATGAAACTCATTAGAATTATTATTTCAAAATAACGGTTTGTTGAAATTTAAAAATTTAAGCTTTTTTTAAGGGGAAAAAGTTTTAACGAAAGAATTTTTTTTCGTTATTGTTTACATATAAATTTTTCGATAGAAAAAATTTTGAATTCGGATTCTAAGCTTGTGCAGTAGTAGAAACAGTTCAGTACTATTTTTAATTGATACTTATAGTGTTCTTCGACGTTTTTCTTATCAAACAAAAGAGAAATTCAAAATTTAAAAACTTTTATTTTTTTCATCATTTGCGTTTTGATTTTTTGCGTTTTTTTTTTGCTTCTTTTCGTGTTCTTTTTTCGCATCTTTCATTAAAGATTTTTCATTTTAGTTTGTTTACATTCGAGTTGAAAGTTTTTCTTTTGAATTCTGTGATTATCAATTAAAACACAGACTAAACAGCTCAAAAATGAATTATAAACAAAAGGATTAATCAAAAGCTGATATACAAAGTTTCTACACTAATTGGTGATTAAATTTTCACGCGTTTCATTGTAATTTGATTGAAATAAATAAAATTAAAGTATTGAAGTCAATTTCTATTCATTATTTTGTCTTACAATTTGAAGTATTCACTAACGAAAGAATTCAATTAATCCATATGAAATTAATTTCCTTTTCTCCATGATTTCTTTCTTATTTACTCATTAATTTATTTTTACTGTTGGATTCTATAGAATCCGGTTGCAACGATAACTCATTATAAGACCACTTACGAAAGATATAAGTTGGCAATCTGTCAAGCTTTGAGATGTCCTGAATGGAAGAGTACTTGACTAAAAAATCGCACGGATTCGATTTCCACTCGGACTAAGACATGTCAAAATGTCTTTTTTTCTGCTCGTTTTCCAATATTTACTTACTTTGAGCTTTTCTTCCGTAACATCTTGTGTTAAATTACGAACATAAAGGACTTTCACTTTACTCATGGTTCCCTCATCAGGTTCGTCTTGTGGATCAGCCCAATCAACAATAATATCACAACTCCAGACCTTTAAAATAATTCAATTAAATAAAATTTGCATAAGAAAAAAAAAATTTTTAACTTACTTTAATTCGACCAGTTCCTAGTCGTCGTTTTGCTAAGGACGCTGCTTTATGAGACTCATATTCCAGAAAACAGAAACCTCGATTTTTCTTTTTATCGTCGGGTGAACTATAAATTATCACTTCCATAAGTCCAGCTTAACGATGAAAAATTTTGTAGATAAAATGTAAAAAGTTAGTTATGAAATTTTGACAAATTTTCATAAAGCGAATAATAAATTTTAACATAAAAATTGTTAAAGTGTATAAAGCAATTCCTAAGCTAAACAATTTCAAGATTCGTTTACCAATTTTGTGATTTCTTTGATTACTTTGATAGCAACCGATTATGTTTTATAGTAGAAAAAGGAAATATTTTGTCAAATTGCCAGTCAGCTTCCGTGTAAAGAAATTAATTACACATGTATGTCTGTTTGGAGTTAGATTTTTATTTTTTTTTTATCCATTGACATTCACAAATTAACATGGATGTGTTTGTGTATGTGTTTTACACAGAATTGAGTGTTGGTCATTGTTAAATTAAGATAAAATAAAAAAAGTTGTTGGAAAGTGATAGAGATGAAAACATCTAATGAATGTAAATTATAAGTTAGGTATGTACATAGCTATAAAATGATACAAATGTTGATTACCAAACAATTCTGATTTTATATTTTATTTAAGATATTTGTTTAATAAAAAAGAATTAAAACATGACTTCGCATCCTAGTCATTATGATTTTTCAACCAAAGTGCGAGTCTTGCAAAATAGCAACTCTATCAAATGTGTTGATCTGAATGAATGCCGATAATCATAAGAAAATTCAATTCTACTAAAGCGAAAAATTATGAACTAACAAAGTTGTGCATTATTTAGGTGAATGCACAATTTTGAGTTCAATTATGACCAATTTGTTTATTGTTATTAGGCCAATAAATATTTCTATTGTCTAATAAAATCCGAAATGTGTAAATTATAAAATCAGTTGAAATAAAAAAACTAGATATTAATCAGTACAAGTAGAAATCACTTTAAATAAATTGAAACTTTGTTCTTCTTGTAATTTAATTGACAATCATTTAAAGCAATTTCTCTTAAAAGCATTGTAGACTGTAGCCTGACAATCATATTAGAAAATCATAATATTTGCAATAAAAAGAAAGAATCAGCTGATTCTTTTAGAGTGTCATCCAAATTAATTTTTCATTCTAGCAACTAATCTCAAACTAAATATATTGTGCCTCAAGAGGTCTCAACTGATTGTTATTTTCCTTAATTTGAATTGACGCGCTTTTTTGTTTCCCTTAATTTTTCGTTAAAAAGTTCGTTACAAAAGATTGTAATTTCTGAGATATTCTTAAATTTTCTTATTTAGTTGAAAAGAATTCTTTCAATAATGATTGAAAAAGCTAAAACAATCAAGTTTTATTTCGCAATTCTCTTTAAAAACAACAAAATTGAAATTTTAACGCATTTCTCTCAATAAAAGTCTTAAATTTTTGCGATAAAACGCGTTCAAATTCAAAAATTTTAAATTCAAATTTAAGCAAAAATAACCGTCACTTTTTAGTATTGAGACCTCCTGGATTTTGTCATGTTTTTCAGACAGTGTTGTAATCGTAAACGTCTACATCAGAGCTCGAAGTCGACTAAAAATTTGTACGTCAGTCGACTTTGGGCTCTTTTCTTCGTAGATCTGAGCGTAGATTTGTCTACGTATACGTCAATTTTTTACGTTTACGTAAACAAAGAATGTAAACTTAGACGTCTACGATAGCAAAACTGTTGTCAGAAGTTAAATTTGGCCATTTGATAAAATCATCTTTTGAATCATTTTGAAATTGTTGAGCTACAGAACTGCTTCACAATTAAATTTTTTATTTTTTGTCAATCGCTCGAAATGCAATGCTAATTTATTTAATTTCAATTAGCACTACATTGCTCAGCTGTCAATCACAAAAAAGCCAATTATTTTGTTAAGAAACCTTCACCAATTTTCATCGCTTTAAAAAAACAGAAAAATTTTTAATTTTTAATCCAATTTGCTTTAAATTTTTTGTAAACCTTTTTGGTTTTTTGTTCTTTCGTATATTTGATTTTGATGTCAGATTCCAATCCAGTGACAAATTTTTGTCTTTTTGAGTTTTTATTTTTTGATTAATTTTGATGCAATTTGAAATACGGATGAATAGAAAAAAGAATTTTGAATTTTTTAGAATAAAAAGAATTTTTGAATAAAAAAATTTTGAAAAATAGAGCAGCAGCAGATTTGTTTGAAAAAGTCAAATTTAAACCTTTTTTTTTGTGTGTTTCTTTTTTGATTCACTTACGTGCATATTTTGCAAATTCCTCTAAAATTTCGTCGCGATCTCTATTTTTTGGTATATTTCCGACAAATAGCCGGTGATTGTTAAACGATATTGTTACACCAATCTTTTTGCCTTTCCGAATATCATAATCATTTAGCTGTAATAATGATGTCATGTTTCTAATTAAATTTTTCTTCTTTTACTTCTTCTTTACTTTGGGAATATAAAAAACAAATTTTTTTGTGACGCATTTTTGTCTTAATATCATATTATAGTTTTTGTTCATTACCATTCACTGCTTTGAAATATATATTTAGAGAGAAATGTGTTTTTTATGTATGATGAATATGATGAAATGGAGGAAAGGAAAAATAGACATTTAAGCTTTCTTAATAAAAATTGTATAAGGAAGGAAAGAAATTCATGATTTAAATTTGAAATAATAATAAAAATGAAGAAGAAAACTCATAAATAAAATTCATGATGCAATAAAAAATGTAATGAAATAATAAAATTTGAATGAATTTCTAAGATCTTTTCAACTAGTGATTTTCTTACTGTTAAAGGTCAAAATTTTGTTTGTTTCAACAGTAATAAATTATGAATGATGATAATCGGCTTTTTTTACATTCAAAACAAAGCTTAGAAATATTTTCATTCAAGCAGAGTTGTTAAACTACTTGTTGACTACAAGTAGGCATTGAAAAGTTAAAAGATACAAATTAGTTTCTACTTTTACAACTCTGCTTGAAGCTTGAAGCTTTGATTTTGAAGTGAAATAAATTTGTTGTACTTTGTGTGTCTTATATAAGGCTTTAAAAAATTCTATTCTATTTATAAAAAGTGAAATTTTGATTTGTATTCTAACTCTTTATTGGTAATTAGTAAGGATATGTAGTAGTTATATATTTCTTTGATATGCCTAACATCTTATCTAATGATGATGACAAACAGAGTTGTTTCTGACAAACACGCCGGTTTTGGCTGGTTTGTTTAATATCTCAAAACTGAAATTTGAAAGCTCTAACTGCTTTCTGTCGTTAAGAGATCGAATTATTTTTTCTAACTGCTATAATAGCTTAGATTATAAATTCTATCATCTCGGATCGACTATAAAAGGCGAGTTCGAGCACGATTCTAGTTTTTTCCGCTCTCAACTACCAGACTAGAAGGTAGAATGTTTTAAAAATATAGTTGAAATACAACTTAATCAATAGGTTTCTAGCTGAGAGTGTTGAGTTGAGAGCGGAAAGAACTAGAATCTCCTTTAGACATACTTTTTATAGTTGATCCGACATGATTGATTCAAACTATTATAACAGTTACAAAATATAACTCTAAGCGACAAGTTGAGGATAATTTACGACAATTTTAGTCTTCGTCGGTTTTTATCGAAAATATCAAAATGAGAGGTGAGATTAAAATTGAAATAAATCTTCAACAAAATCAACCATAAACCTTTAAATTCCTTTTATTTTACTCGTAAAGCTTTAGAATCAGTAACCAGAGTTTTTCAAAAAATAAAGCTTTGATTTTGAGATATTTATCAAACAGACTAAAACCGATGAGTTTTAATGGTAACAACTCTGATAACAAAATAACTCATAAAAAGCTTTATATGAGAATAAAATGATTTCCGTTGACTCTTTTATTAAGGCAAAACGTTTTCTAATCAAAATCGTTGACATTAAATATGCAAAAAGATTCGTAGAGATTAGCAAATTGGTGTATGTAGACGTTTAGACATTTTGAAATTTTTTTTTTTCGATTATTGAGGTGAAACATTGAACAGTTGACAGTTAAAAACCAAAAAGTTTTTTGTTTTGTTTTAGCAAAGCTTCTTTTCAATAAAAACAGGCTCTTGCACTTAATTAATTAAATACCAACAGTTTTTGTGTTGCACGCTTTTTGGTGGTTGATTAATTAATTACCTGTCAGTTTGCCAAATTCGTCTAAAATCTCCTCTTTGCCTTTTGATTTCGGTATATTGCCTACAAAGAGGCGCAGATTGGGTACGCTTACATTTATTTTCAAGCACTTGCCAGGTTTTATTTCGTAGTTATCGAGCTGTTGGGAATGTGGAGAAGAAAAATAATAAAAATAAAAACAAAAAATAATAAATTTTTTTCTTTCATAATGACTTTTTTTAAATTTTAATTGGGAAAATGACCAATTTGTAATTATCAAGAACAAAAAAATTAAATCAAAAATACATAAAAGCTTTTAAAAATTTTTGCATTTCGAATTTTAATGAAAAGAAAGAGAGAAAATAAAAAGAAAAAGACAGAAGTTGGGATAAAGTATGGGAAAGGATAATTAAGGGTTGGAAGAAGAAAGTTTGAAAACATGCTCGTGTGTAAAAAATAAAACCAGACCATACGATATTCATTTTTTAGATATTTTATATTGCCCGAAACCATCAAAGCTTCTCAATAATAAAAATATATTTCTTAAATTTAAAATAAAGTAAAATTATTTGCCAATGAAATAAAAGCCAATTTACAGAAAGCATAAATATGAAAAATTTTTAATGCAAAAAGTTGGTTAGGCTACAGATTTAGCATAAAATATTTCAATTCAACTGAAAACAGTTTTTCAATTATTTTCAAATGAATTCTTTTCAAGTGTGTGTGTGCAAAGAGGAGACCTGAAAAATATAATTTTTTAAAAAGGAATTTCTCTTGGGACAAAGATGTCACTAAAACAAGTATTTTTCTTTACTCATTTTCACCGTCTACCTTGTCTAATTATTTATCACCGTAAATTCCTAAACTCTATTTGACTTATACTAGTGTTGTTACACAGACAGCCTGTGTAACAACACTGACTTACACAAAGCGAATTAACTTATTTATGCATATCATTATGAAGATCTTTATATGTGAATTAAATTATTTAATTAAAACCACTTTTTTGAATATTTCATAGAATTAAATCAAAAAAGAAATTCTTATTGAACTCATAAGTAGAAACTCATAAAAAACTAAAACAAAAATGATAAATTTTCAAAACAAAATAAACAGGAAGAGAGAAAAAGAGGGAATATAAATTGAGGAAAAGGCGGCATTATTCATTATTATACAATATAGTTTAGTGGCTGCATTGTACAATATGAAAGAATTTAAGCTTATTAGAAAAGTAGCAGAACAATTTTGTTTTAGAAATTTCTTTAAAGTTCTCAATTTGTTCACTTTATAGCGAGCACGGAAAAAAGTATTATATAATTGGCATAAACTTTGTCTTTATAAAATTAAATTTTTAAGACCTGACAAGAAATTATTTTAGTGCTATAAAAGGTTTATAACACTTAAAAAATTTCTTTTTCTGGTCTTATAAATTTGACTTTGAGTGACAAGCCAGAGACCGAAATCGTTAAATGAGTAAGTAACTCGTAGACTAAAATGTAGAATTTGACCGTCAACTCCGACATCATCAAAAAAAAGAACTTTATAAAAATTCTGCTATAAAAATTATAGAAACGCTTTGATCGTTTTTCAAGCGTCCTCTACAAATTTCATAGCTTAATTTTTTTGAAAGTTTTTGTTTAGTAATGTCGGCGCCGACGGCCGAACGCTACTAAAACTACTCGACTTAAAAATCTATTAAAGGTCGAGTAAATTTACTCGAGTAATGGAAATTCCAGAATCCGAAACCGTTTTTTTTGATTAACTAAAATTTGAGTAATTTTTAGTCGATTAAAAATAAAACACTAATTGACTAAATTTTAGTTAGTCAAATATCGGTTTCGGACTCTGGAAAATTTTTTAAGTCAAGTAATTTTAATCGAAGTTTACTTATTCATCCACTTAAACATATATCGATTTCGAGGCACTAGGAAAAACTTTATGCCAGTTAGACAATATTTTTCTCAATGAAGACTTAAATTTCTGTTTTAAAATCAATTGAGGTTGAGCTGTTAAGCTCTATCAATTTTGTCTAATGGAACACATTTTCTAACTAAAGAAGATTGATGAAAATGGCTTTTTGTGGATAATTCTCTAACTAAACTTTTTTTTAAAGAGAACAATTGACATTTTCAAAAAAGTAGTTTTAATGCAGTGAAGAATTACTTAAATATGCGCTCAAAATAATACAAGATTTCAAATAGAAATTAAAGTAAAGTTGTGTATATAAATAGAAACATGATATTAAGCAAAAAAATATAAGTAGAAAGAAAAGGATTTAAGATTAGTAAAGAAAAAGGAATCTGTAAACAGAAATTTACGAGTTAGAATACGTAAAAAAACTAAAAATATATTTTTTGAAAAAGATAAAATAAAAAGCTAAACTGAAAGTAGAAAGCATAATTTAGTGTACTCTGTCATTTGTTAATTTTAACTAAATATTTACAAAAACTTAAAGTCATGAAAGAGTACACGATTTTAAAAACTAATAAAAAACTACTGATAAATAAATTCTAAAATAAAAATGAGAAGCTTTAACACAAAAGCACAGTTTCATAATAGAACGAAGGCGGTTTCATAATTTATTTTGTTTTTTAAAAACCGCAAGTAAATGAAATAGATTATGCAAGTAAACAACGCTTCTTTAGAAGTCTCAAATGAACATTAAAAAAAGTTATATTTTGTCATATAAATAAAAAATATTTAAATATTTTACTGTAAAAAGGTAGCAAGAGATAGAGAAGAGAAAGAAAAAAAAGTCGCGATTATGGAAAGCATTCTATTTACCTCTCGCACTGCATTGTAAGCGGCCTCGCGAGTTGTGAACGTGATAAATGCATAACCTCGATTTGTTCCTGTCATTGGATCCATCATCAAGCGTAAATCCCAAATTGTTCCACATTTTTCGAATAGTGGAATGAGTTCGTCCTCGTACATGTCTTTTGGTATCTTACCACAAAACACTTCGCAACCATTGCCAGGTGGCGGACTGTCCCAATTCGGTGGCGGTCCACCATATTTTCTTTGACCTAAAAATGATTGATTTGCATAATATGAAATTAAAAAATTAGGGTTAGATTTTGTACCTGTTGTAACATCAAGTGTGTATCCTGTGCGTTCCAAAATTGCCTTTATTTTTTCCTCGTCGGGACCTTTTGCTTGCACTGTTATTGGTGGTGTAGGAATTCCTGCTTGACTTGCTCTACTTTTTTGCCTGTATTAAAGAGACAATAAGTTAGTAAAAATTCTTGTTCCTTTCTTGTCTTACTTGAAGGGTAGTGAATGAAGATTCACCCTAAAATCAAGTTTTGTGAGATAATCAAGACTACAAGTGCTAGATATGACTTGTTTTTATTATTTAGAAGATCTTTAAATTTTTGTAAACAAAACATTTGTTTACAAATAATTTAAATTTTAAAAATTCGTTATCTTGTAATAAAGCGAAAAATCTTATGAAAAGCAAAGAAATTATGCCAAAAACACTGAAATTTGTATAAAGTACTGATCTGTTACAGGAAAATGAGCTTCTAACACGTCTCTGACGGTTAATATTACTGATTTTTATTATTTAGAATATTTTTAAATTTATATAAACAAAACATTTGTTTACAAATTAATTTAAATTTGAAAAAAGCCGTTACTTGATAATTTTTAAAAATTGATTTCTTTCACGTGTTTTATAACTCAAAACCTTACCTATAAGTTTTCATTACACCACATAAATAAGCTGATTTATTGGATACATGTTCTAGATTAGATTCTAGAAACTGACTCAATACATTCAAGGCACCATCAATAGGAAATTCTTTTAATGCGTCTAATGCACGCTCATCGAGTTCTGTATGGGCGAGTTTGCCTGTTTTATAGATCTCATCTAATTTGGCAGCGACTTTTTTGTCAAGACCGTATTCAATCAATTTTGCATAATCTTCTGTTTTGCTATCACTTCCACCTTCTTCAGCAGACTTTTTATTGGCGTCATCAACAATTTCTCCATTATTTCCTTCTGCCATATCTGCAAAGAGAAGAAAAAACAAATATATTAAAATGCCGTCGGCAAAAAAAAAATTTTCTCAGTCTCGTGTCCTTCAACTTTTATCCACATACAATTACATAATAATAGACGAAAAAAAAAATAGTTTAATCACGCTCTCTCGCACTTTTTATTTTCACTCTCTCTCTTTCGCTCTGTTTCATAATGCTTTTTTTTTTTGCGAATGCGAATGAGCACGTGAGTTTTTTTTGTATTGAGAAGAAAGAAGAAGAAGAAAAATTAAAAAAATGTGCGTAAGGAGAAAAAAGAAAATAAAAGTTTTACGCATACTCTTGCTTTTTGCGCTCTTTTCATGCATAAAAAATTCGCGAAACTAATATAAAAGCAGTTGAGATGTGAGAAAATAGGTCACTGAAATTTATTATGTGACTGTATTTGATAAGTTCATTTTTCTTGTGTGCCAGTTTTGTGTCTCTAATAGCATACATATGTGATAATTAAAATAAAAAATTTTTGTTTATTTTTGTGCAAAAAAAAAGATGTCATGCGATAGTGAAATAAAGAGAGACGCCACTGGCATGTATAGAGGAAAAAAAAAGAAATATTGAGGTCACAGCAAAATACACTCTCGCAATAGAAAAGAGAACGTGCGTATTTTTTGCGAGTTTTTTACTAGTTTTATATTTTCGCCAGTCTTCAGTTAACTTTTGCAATTTTGACTAGCACGGTGCGTGTGTCTGCCTCTCTCTGACAGCAATATTTAAAAGTTCGCGCACTTCGCGTCAAGGAAGTTCAATTAAAAAGTTTTTCTCTCTCTGTGTGTTTTTCAAGGGGTTAGAACTTTTGATAGCTAAAACAAAGTAGTCATTGAAATTCAAAAATTTTGTATGAAATTAAGGGCAATTCTCTGAGTGATAAAACTCTCTACTTTTTCATTTTTCTCTTTAATTACTTGTTTTCTAGCTTTCAAACTCAAATACAATGCTTAAAATCAACGAATACATAATATAAATAATTTTTTAGTTGGTAAAAACCTTTAATTTGACTAAAAATTGATTTTCGATTAGTAACAAAAATAATTTTTCCAGACAACTTTTTGCAAAATTTCGTTTTGTTTCTTATTGAATCTCATTGGAAAAGAGTATTATTTGATACTTAGCTGATTCTTTATCTTTTAAACTACTTTTCAAAGCGTTTAAACAACGATTTATAGGAGAAAATAGTGTCAATTAGTAACACAAATTGAAATTTGTAGAATTCAAAAAAGATTTGACAGTTTGAAATTTTTGTTTACAAAGTTAAGGAACATAAATTTGTTGAAATTCCTTTTGCTATTCTCCATTATATGTTTTCCTAAATATATTTTAAGCAAAAAACAGTTTAGGTATTCATGATTTATTAAGAATATTTGGTTTAATTAGCGAAAAATTGAAATTGAAAATTTTCGGATAAAAACAAGTAAAGGAAGAATTACAAAACGCATTTTTTCGAGTTTCGCTCACTCAGAGAATTGTCTTTAACAAAAATTTTTGTTGACTTGTCAATTTGTTAATTTTTTGATAGAGTTCTTCCCCTTGCTTTATTTCTTTGTTGATTATCAAAATGGAAGAATTTTTCTGCAATTCGCAATTAAAAAAGTTTTTTTATTTTTCAATGCAATCGATAAAACGGATTTTTAGAGTGAGTTAGGTTTTTGCACACACATACAAAGCATCGCAAAAGAGTATTGGAAATTTCCACTTAACGCCACAGAAATTTTATATTTTTTTTTTGCACGATACACAGCTCACACATTTTTGCACACAAAAAAAAAGTGAGTTCATTGCTCTTTCTCTCACTCGCTGTCGACTGCATTGTAAAAAAAATGACATCGTTCTCGGAGTTTGATGATAAATTTTGATGACCTTACTTCGCTATACAGCCACAAAAAAAGAGT
>JACWBX010003183.1:35203-52618 GCA_014622435.1 Polypedilum pembai
TATTTTCGCCAGTCTTCAGTTAACTTTTGCAATTTTGACTAGCACGGTGCGTTTGTCTGCCTCTCTCTGACAGCAATATTTAAAAGTTCGCGCACTTCGCGTCAAGGAAGTTCAATTAAAAATTTTTTCTCTCTCTGTGTGTTTTTCAAGGGGTTAAAACTTTTGATAGCTAAAACAAAGTAGTCATTGAAATTCAAAAATTTTATTTGATTTGTTGATTTGTTAGAATTTTTGTTATTTTGTTAGATTTTTTTTGATAGAGTTCTTTCCCCTTGCTTTTTCTTTCTTTGTTGATTATCAAAATGGAAGAATTTTTCTGCAATTCGCAATTAAAAAAGTTTTTTTATTTTTCAATGCAATCGATAAAACGGATTTTTAGAGTGAGTTAGGTTTTTGCACACACATACAAAGCATCGCAAAAGAGTATTGGAAATTTCCACTTAACGCCACAGAAATTTTATATTTTTTTTTTGCACGATACACAGCTCACACATTTTTGCACACAAAAAAAAAGTGAGTTCATTGCTCTTTCTCTCACTCGCTGTCGACTGCATTGTAAAAAAAATGACATCGTTCTCGGAGTTTGATGATAAATTTTGATGACCTTACTTCGCTATACAGCCACAAAAAAAGAGTGAGTCTGCTGCTATGGCATTTTTACTTTTTGGTAGAGTAGCTCAGTAGTGTGCGTAGCAGTAAAGTAAATATTCGACCTTCATATATTTTAATACTCCTTGTGTATTTTACTTTTAGCAAGCAAAATGAAGAAGAAAGAAAAAGAGGAAACGTACGAGTGGGTGAGAAGAAGATATGGGGAGTTGATGCGACAAGTTCATAGACATTCAATTGTGCTATCATATCAACTCGAGAGAGTGAAATGAAAAAAAGAAGGAAAAACTTTGTAGGTGTATGGTAGACAAAGAAGCAATTAAATTTTTGAAATTAGTTAAGAATTTGAGTTTTGTGAATTCTTTTCACTCCTTTTTTATCATACTTTTATTAATATTTAAATCACAATTGTAAATAGTTGTGCCTGTAAATAAGCTTGTACAGGCACACAAGCAAAGGCATCTACGACTACAACTATGATTTCAAGCCTATTAAGCAAAACGAAGACATTTCAATTAAACGTCAATTTTTGCAATTCCTAAGAAAATCGAAATTTCTTCAAAAACTCGAAAATTAAACAAATCTTTGATTGTATTCTATTTGTATCTGCTAAATTTACATTCTTTGTTTCTTTTATTTACTAAATCTTGTTGAATTATGATCAATATGTCAAGTTTTCAATGATTTTGTATTGAAATTTTCATTTCTGCAAAATGTAAACAGAAAGTTTGAAAAATTTCTTCAAAAATTCAAATTTTCAATTGCAAGACAGTTTTTATCAGTATGAGCAGTAAATAGAAACTTTGGACTAATGTCTAGTTCGAGGGAAAATCGAATCTGCATCTCCTGATTGCCAATCAGATGGTTTTTTTTTTTTGCTAATTTCAGATTGTCAACTAAAATTCTTATCTGCTCAAGATATCATTGCTAACAGGATTTACTTCGTATATATAACAATTTTAGAAATATTAAATGGATTTGATTTTTAGGCGGACTGAGCTATTACTAGCTTACAGACCACGTAGAGTATTTTAGAAGTAAATAAATCTAAAATGCATAATTGCAAACAATTCTAAGCTTTAAAAGATTATTTCTAACGATATCTAGGGACTTCTACCCTCTTCTCTCGAACAAAAACAGTTGAAATTTTGGAAATGACTAATAAAAGTTGTTTCATTTTATATTTTGTAATAAGAACTATCTTCAGTATCTAAAGTTTAAGATATAATTCAAAAATGATATGAGTTTGTAAGGAAACGGCTGAAATTTCATAATCAAAACATTTTTTTTCACAATTCTGTTTCGAACAAGAGTGAAAATTAGAAAGAGAAAGATATATAAAAGAAATAGAAGATTTAAAATTAAATTTTTTTAAACAGTCACAATTTGAACTTGAGACCACCTAGTCTCGAACAAAAGATCCTTTTTTGAAATAACGTATATTTTTCCATAGTAAAAGTAAACAAAATGAAACAAATTTTCTTGATTTTTGAATATTAGAGCTGACTTGTTGTTTAGTCAAGGGAAAACAGTAAATACTTTCTATAAAATTGCGATTATTGTGATCCATGTGTAATTTAGACAGGAAAAAGTAAAAGTAAGAATTTCGAAAGCTTTTTTAAAAATTTTCACAACCTTTTTTCGAAAACATAAATCAAAAATTTCTTTCTTTATCCTCCATTTTAAGTGAAATATATTAATAAGGAACTAAAAATGATTAATGTGAAAAGAAATAAAACACTTTAGAAATGAATTAGAAGAAATTTTTATATATAGTTGCGCACCACATAGAATCTCGAAAACCTTATTTGACAGTTATTTTTCAAATCTGGATTATCAGGATTATGATAATTCAGCAATTAATCAAAATGTCTTTGTCTTGGTTTTAAGTCACTAACTGACATTCAAAGAGTAAATAAGTAATTTTAATTGAGTTTTCTTAACTTTGCTTAAGTTTATTTTGAAGGAAATTTTATTTTTCCATGGAGAACAAAGTTGTTAATTACGGACCAGTATCGTAGCCAGTAGTCCAAATTTTCTGTAGTCATTAGCTACTGTTTAAAAAGAAGCTTTTGGCTACTGTAGATAAAATCTACTGTAGAAAGTAGCTAAAAGCTACAAAGAAGATTCAATTTTTACAATTCTATTGGAGAAAATCTAACAGAAAAGCTGACATGAAAATTTTCTCAGTTTCTCACTATTTAGCATTTAGTGAATAGAAAGAAAATGGAATAAAACTTTTAGTACTGCAGTGTTATTTTTCATTCATTGCAGTTAAAATTAATTAGAGCTACAATGTATTAGAAGAGAAAACAAGTTAAAAGTTTTTTGCTAAATTCTACAAAATGAACTTTGAAGAATAAACTAGAACAGCTTCAGTTTTAGTTGCAACATTTTAAATTTCTTTAAATTGTGTTCTTGTTTAAGTTCAAATTTCATTTAATGTCTAGAAACTTGATAAGTTTTTGTTTCAATTATAAATAATTACGAAGTAGTAGACTAAACAATTATTCACATTTTCAATGCACTAAAAAAACTCATCAAATCTAAAAAAATTTCTTTCACACACACCTAAATCCAGATTTTCAACTTCCAAAGTCACCGAAATTACTCTGCAAAAAAAAAATTCTTTTATTCTCTAACTCGCCTCGACAACTTCCCTCTTTTTTTTATGCAATCATCCGTTCTCTTTATATCTGAGGGAATTCGCAAGATATTTCACATTGTCTGCTCACAAAAGAGTGAATCTGCTACACTCAACTACACACATGAACACACGACTAATTCCAATGCTTTGCTTGCTTGCTTGCTGCTGCTGCTGTTCTAACGTATTTTTCTCCTTCTTTCTGCTCTTCTTCCTGCTAAAATTTTTTTTCTCACTCACTCGCTTGCTTCGTTTACTCGTCCGTCCTTACTCAATACGATGAAAAAAGAAGCAAAAGCAAGAATTTCTTGTTGTTGTTGTTGCTTGAGGAAAAATCAATAATGCGTAAAATGGAAAATTATTTTTTAAATTTAATTTTCCTCTCTTCTTCTCACTTCAAAATATCCTAATAGAGTTTTGAAATTTTGCACATTTTTTATTCACCGACGCTCGAAAGTATATAGAGGAAAAAAATTTTTATATTTCCCGACGACTGTAGTCTAGACGAGGAAACACACCGAGAAAAAAAGAGAGCATGAAAAACACAGACAAGATTATTGATTTTTCTCCCGCAACGCTCACACAAGGAATTTCTTGCTTTGCTTTTCTTTCTTTTCTCTCTCTCTCTCTGACTCTGAATGCAATGCAGAATTTTTTCCGTGGAAAAAGGAAATAATTTTCACTGGCAGCAAAATGTTATTGGTGCAGAGATTTAAGAATACAAGAGGGTGGTTTTGATGTTTACAAAAAAATACTCAGATCGCGTATTTCCTTCTGAGACGAGAAATATTATACAATATATTCCTCACGGGCGGCTTATACACACACAAACACTTTCTGTTATTAAGGGAAAAAGTCTCGGTGGTAATTTTATTTCATAATGGGGTAGGTCTGTATCATTTTTCTCCCAATATATATTTCAATTCGGGCTTTTATTCGTATCGGACACACGACACACAACATAAGAATTTTGAAGCTCTCGTCCCGCTCTCGTCGGTTGCTTATTTTTCTTCATTTGTATGAGTTTTGCTTGTTCGAAAAAGTGTTGAAAATTGTGTGATATCGAAATATTCACAAACACACGCCAAAACCGAATACAAAGCCAAATAGTGCATAATTCTGCGCTCTGTGTTCAATTTTTACCTACCGGTTGACGAGTGTATTGAACTTTGATATTCAATTTTCGTTTATAGAGAAAAAGAGTATATATGAGAGAGCGTTTTCAGGACGATATTGAACTGCTTTTTACATATTTATAAAACAGAGAAAAATAAATATCTGTTTAAATTTGGAATCAATTCTATAAATAATTTTTGATGATGATGATAAAATAACAGAAAATGTCGTTAAAATTTAAATTTTTTATTGTAAACAAAAACAAAAGTAAATTTTCTTAAAATAAATCAAAGTAAGCTTTTTTAATAGTTTTCTGTTGGAATAAGAAAGAAAAGACTCAAATAAGATTAATAATAATTGAAATAACAAGGTATAGCATTCTATTCATAATTTAATGCCTTCTTACTAATAATGGTAATGAAGCAAGCCATAAAATATTTTGTTAGAACAAAAAACCACGTGTTTTAAACCATCTCAATCGTTTATTAAAACTTCACTTTACTCGCTTCATTATACTGCATTAAACTGAAGTAATGTAAAGAAAAGAAGACGAGAGAGAGAGAGAAAGAATGAACAGCAGAAAAAATTCAAAATGGAGAAAAGCACATTTTTATGTGCATAAAAGTACAGTGCACTCTCTATCGTACATAGTTAGACTCTTGCACACATGCACTCAATTTTTTTCCTCCTCTTGCTCTTTCTTGATATTTGAAAAATCGCACTAAATAGAGCTCTAAAACAGAAGCAATGAGTTTTATTTTTAATTCTATAAATTGCATTTCATTCTGCTGAATCTTTAGGGCGTTTTAGATTGTTTTGTCTCAAATTCTGAATGATATTTAAAACAAGTTCGAGGGCGAGAAATGTAAAATCAAAGATGGATGAAAAAGGAAGTAAACTTTAAATTTATTAATTAAAAATTATTGATTATCGACAAATCCACATGCATGAATATTTTTCACCTCTATTTTAATGATTGTCGCGTCAAGTTGCATATTTCACTGACATTTTAAAAACCACGACAATAGAGAAAAATAGAGAGATTGTAAGCTACAACTATTCATCAAAAACCTCACCCCTCAAGGTTAGTTTTTTGTAAGACACATTTAAATTTCTTGTTATACCTCTTTTGTTAGTCGAAAGAAGCCGGCCGGTGATTTTGTGTGTGTCTCTCTCTTTCAAAAATTGCAAGTTTTTAGACGAGGAAACATTGACCTCAATAGCACATCATATGAATGACTTTAGTAATTGTCTTTTAAGCAATACAATTCAAATTTTGCTGGCAATTTTCACACACGATTTTTCAAATAAAAAAATTCTTTAACTCTTCACTTATTCTCTCATGGAAGCCGACACAATTCGAGAGAGTTTTTCTTCACTAATCTAATTTTTCAGCTTCAATTTTGGGCGGCTTAATTTGATAAATATAACACTAAATTCGGATTTTACACAAAATTCAATACAAAAATCAAATTCACAAATAATAGAAATTTTAATTTCGAAGCAGAAGGAAAAATTATTTGGTCTTTTACCTTTTCAAACACAAAACAGACACTAAAACTCTCTTAGAATTTTTTTTTTTCATAAAAATTGAATGTAATGGCGGCGAGGCTACGTCATCGTCAATTTTCGTTGTTCTCATATAGAGAGAAAGAAAGACAAGCAGCAGGATTGTACAATGTGCAAATTTTTTTAGTATGTGAGCAATATACTAAGCAAAAAAAAAAGACGACTACATTAAAAATCTCATGAAAAACTGATACAAATACATTCACGTAACGAAGGCAAGCGAGAGCGAAGCATCGTGCAAAAACGCGACTACTCTCGCGCGGGGCTTCGGTTAGAATTTGAAAGAATAATTCTAAAGCAAAAAAATCTTTCACTAGAGCAAGGAACTGTGGGTAAAGGAAAGTATGATTTTTTTTGCATTAAACATGCTTCTTAAATTCATCAAAACGCGTTTTTAGGAGACTCATTCTCATGTTACTCGAGTACCCCCGATATACACATTTATTATTACACAGTCAATGTATACAACAGTGTTGGCTAGTCGAACAACCGACAACTACTCATATGCTTACTTTTGTATAGGTGAAAAGAAGCCAACAACAATAAATAAAAAAAAAGAATGCAAAAAACTGCGATTAAATATTTTTGTCTTATTTTTTGCAAGAGAGTGCGAGAAAAAAAAAGATTTTAAAGGTACTAAAAATTGCAATAATAATTTTTTTTATTTGGAATTGAAAGTTTTTTGTTGCGACTAATATTAGCATTTTTGCATATGTATGACATCAAATCATCTCAGTTGAACGCGCTAGTGTTGAAGATTGAGATGAGAAATTAAATTTTTTTGCAATTATAAAGAATATTCTCGAATGCATTTTGTTTGTTGAAACGTTAAGATTTATTTACTGCCTTTTAAGCTCATTTATGTGATAAAACAATGAAGGTAAGTGAAAGATTTTCCTTTAATATTTATCAAAATTCTAATTTTTTCTTCTTCTTCTTCTTTTTAGGGTAACAAATTAGAGAGTGAAATAATTTTGTGAGCAAGCAAGCAAAGAAGCAGGAAGAAAGCTTTCACTAACACATTGTGTACTTTCTACATGAACTCACTCTGTACTTTTTTATCATGTTCATTGTTAGTGATGTATGTAAGAGAGAAGAAAAAAAACTCAGTGTCATGTATGCAAAAAAAATTAAGGTTAAAAAATGCAACGGATGAAATGAGACTCCATGATGTTCATTGAAAAAAAAAAAAGCTAAAGTAGACTCACTTAGTTTTATAGTGATTCCTAATATTTTTTTATATATTTTTCACTTGCTGTCGTTGATGCAGCTTCAAACACTTAAGTATTAATAATAAAAAACTTTTTTCTAAAATTCTCGTTTATGTATAAAAAAATTAACAATAGTTTTCTAATGTGATGATGATGATGAACTTGTGCTCCTTGTTCTCACTCTATATGATGTTTTTCTTTTATTCCTATTGATTATTGCAGTTTTCTGTCTTTTGTCTTTTTACATTGAATTTTTCTTTTTTACATTTTCTTTTAATTTTTCACTTCAATTTTCACAAAAAATTGTTATTTTTCTTCACACATTTTCCTTCTTCAGTATTTTTGATAAAACATTTTTCTCACTTTCTTCTATAAATTTAAATTTAAAAATTTTGCAGCACGATGGTAATTTTGCCGCAATATTTTTTCTCGTGTAGTTAATTGATCGCGTTCAAGTTCACTAATGCACTGTTTGAAAGTTGTATGTGCTCTGTTCGTTAACAAATTAAAAAAATTTCAATTCGGCAATAAAACTGAATACTATAAAAAAAATTATATATTCGCTGTTTTTTAAAGGGAAGAAGCATTCTTCATGTGTATTTATTATGTGAAAAATGCAGTAGTAAAAATAAAACTCGCTTTTGTTCACATCCGAGAGCTTCATCGTTGCTTCAACAACTACTCACACTGCTGAAGGGTAAAAAAACGTTTGCATATGTGTGTTTAAAACTGAATCATGCAGTTTTTATCTCTCTCATTCACTCACTCTCTATGTGCAAAAAAATTATTTTACAACTACAAATAGAAGCATGAACATGCGGCTACACACTCGTTGCGGAAACTCGTTATAACTGCATTTTTTTTCTTTATTATAAAGAAAATTTGAATGTGTAAAAGAAAAAATAAATGCAAACTTCTTCACATTAAACATTTCATTTTTATAAATTTTCTTCTTCACACTCTTCTTCTCTCTCGTCATAAAATACGCTCTTTTTTGTGCATTAGATAATTTTTTTTCTTTCTTTGTGCTGCTTGCAGTGTGTGACAATTTTTTTTCTTCATAGTCTCAAGATTCTTCATGCATGCTATTGAGATATTTTAAAGGAAAATAAAAACTGCAGCTTGCTTATCTGTCTCATTGAACATTTTTTTTTAAATTGATAACAATCAAATGCTTATTTTCAGTCATTAATTAAATTACTTGGCATTTATTGTCATTTCATTTTATGTCCAACATGTTTTAGTTTTTGAATTTTTAACTAACTGCCAATTCTCTCAAACACACACAAACTTTTTGCAATCATCTTCATAAACTTTTAAGAAAATGCAACAATTTATAGCGCATTTTATGAATGTCTGAAAATCAAAATTCTGTTTATAAATTTTTGCAAATATCATTCCTCTAACTATACTATAAAAGATTTTAAAATTTTGAAATTATTTGCAACTATCTTCATGCTTTTTATTTCTCTTTTTAAAATAGTGAAAAAATAAAATTTTCCATTAACTTTTTATTACAGATCATTTGTGAAATTTCGCAATTTTGTTCAAATTTTCCTTAAATTTTTAAAATCTGATAACAATGTTTAGTAATTATAAGGAACAGTTAAAAGAGGTTTCAATTGGCTGATGTTAAGATTTGAGATGTTTGCCAATAGTGAGAAACAGACAGTGAGTTAGACATGTCAAAGTATGGATTTGATTTTTGAGCGGGCGAAGTTTTTTCAATGGTCAAAAAATTTTGATTCTAAAAAAATTTATAACAGGAGTTTCAGAATCGCAACAAGTAGCAGTTTTTTAAAATAAAAAGCTTACTTCTGTTAATTTTGAACAAAGTGAATATTTATGAAATATTACTTCAAAATAAGTTAAAAGTTAGAGAGATGAACACTTAGGCAAAAATATTTGTCAACTTTTGACCGTTTGTCTTTTATCTCTCTAAGCAATCTTTACCAGAATGATTTTTCGTCAAACTTTTTGCGTTAATCTGTTGCTTCTGACTATAAGACCTGTGTAATAGAAGATCTTTCTGAAATTCAATGTATTTCTTGAGATATGAATCAAATATTGTTTTCATGCGGGTATGTATGTCGCATGCATACAGCATATTTTAGATGCGAAATTCCGCATACATATTACATAGATGCGAAATATTCGCTTATTACCAAAACGTTATAAAGGTTATAAAAAGCGTTTCTAAAATTATTTTGAGGCATCAATTTCAATTTTGGTGATCAAGTTAGGAACCTTTAGTTAGGATCAATTTAAATTTAAGCTTTTTCGTGTAAGTTTCAAAATATCATAAAATCTAAGGGGTCTTAATTCGAAAAGTTAACGGTTATTTTATAAAAAATTTGAATTTGAATTAGCGCATTTCGCTGCAAAAAAATTCAAATTTTCTTTGGGAAAAATGCTGTAATAGCCGGCTCTTATAATCGAGCGACAACGGAAATTTTTTTGCCTATTTGTGTGATTTCGTCATATTTGATATTTTTGTTACGCGACAAAATGTTTCCAGTTTTTTTACAACTCAATTTTATGAACTTTTATACAGATTAGAATCATTAGAGATATCATTATTAAAAGATTTTCGCTCAGACACTTTTATATAATTGAATAATAAAGAAATTTGATAAAAAAAAATTTTATATCACATGTCTGCCTATTTTAACCAATTTCAGCCTAAATTTTTTTTCAACTATCTAAGTGTTCATCCCTTTATTAAAAAATTTAACATAAAACTTCTAAAATAATTTAAATGATAACTTGGGTGAATATTTGAAATTAATCTTCTATTAATTATAAGATAAGAAGCCATATAACAAGATTTTTAATGAAATAATGATGAGTTCAGTTAAATTTAATATTCAATTGAAGTCTGTACGAATATGAGATAGTCATCAAAGTCGCAAATTTTTACCCATCATTTTCAACTTAATACCTTTGAAAAAAATAAAAAATCGATCTCATTTTTTTGTGGTTTTTTGTTTATTGTAGGGTTCGGAATTATGCAGATAAGAAGAAGAAGTATGCGCATAATTTTCTTCTTCTTATTCATTTTTGTATGGAAAATTCATTTATTGTAGGGTTCGGAATTATGCAGATAAGAAGAAGAAAATTATGCGCATACTTCTTCTTCTTATCTGCATAATTCCGAACCCTAGTTTATTGTCGGCAAACTTATACTTAGCGATAATTTTCTCTTACAAGAAATTTTTTCAATGAATGAATTTTATGTGCTGAAATTCACATGTTTTCTACTCTATTCGTGTTTTTTATTATAATTATAGAACACGATTCCTCTATCAACATGAAAAAAAAACAACAGTGAGTGAATGAGGAGTAAATATCACACACAAATGGGACAGGTAATGAAAAAAAAATGTGTATGAGTAGAAAAAAACGTGTATCCTAATTTTTAGTTCATTTTTATATAGAGAATGCAGCTTATAAGTTCACTTTAGCTGGCTGGCTGACTGATTCGAAATCTCGAAAACTACAGTAACTAGAGACTTCTGGTTTTTTGTGTTCAACTTATGCTGTTGATTTATTGGCGGCAAATATAATTAAAAAGCTATTACTGATTGCATTTATCGAAATATTACAACTATACAAAATTTCTATATTGAAAATTATAAACAAAAAATTTTTTTCTTCAGTTAGTAAGATTTTTCGCATCTTTTTGAATTTAAATTTGACTTGACCGTTATTTTTCAAACAATATATTTTGTTAAAAACGAAATTAAAAGAATATGAAACTTTTGAATAGGAACGAATCTGTTGATAAACACTGATCAATAACGACAAAAATGCATTTAACTACTCCGATCCGTGGTCGTGTACTTTCTATATCTTTTTTCTTTCTGTTCAATATTTTTAGCTGAAAGAAATGAAAATTTAAAATTTAAGAGTTGAAAAATTAAACGACAGCAATGGATCAACATCATATTTATCTTCTGTATATGCGAATAAAAAGAAGAAAATAAAAAGACAATGGAAGAGAGAAAAATGTGCATATGTTATCGTAGCTTCAGCTTCTTTAAAGTGTTGGATGTCGCATATTCATCCTTTTTTTTCTCTTCATTCAACTATTAATGGACTACACATATGCATGATTTTTTTTCTTTCTTTTTCTTTCGTTGTTTGTTAGATGATGGTCTTTTTTACAAAAGCCTGTTTTTTCAGCTTCAAGTTTTTCTCTCTTGTCCGAATAATAAGATCTTTTTAAAATAATATAAGAAGGAAACGTTTGTGAGACTTATGTGAGAATAAAAACAGGATTCCACTTCATGTGAAACAAAGAATTTACGTACATCTAAAACTCACCTAAATGAAAAACTTCTTTTACTGTAACTCAAAAATTTTTTACGTATATGTGATTTCTTCTGCAATAGACAGATATAAAACAATTTTGTATATGCGAAAAATAATCTATTCAAAAAAAGGAGGAATGAATTTATGAATTGAGAGTAGAAGAAGAAAAATTTCTTGCATTTCATGTCAAAAATACTAGTTTTTTAGTTAGAGAAGAATCACGAGAAATAATGACGCTCTATATCCCACAGATTTGTACTGGGACACTTCTGTGTGTCCTGATATTTGTTGTGTCTATCAATAACTACAACACGTGCTTCTTAGAATCATATGATGAAAATTTTCAATCTGTTTTATTATGCAGAAAATTTTTTATAATTAGATTTCTAAGAATAGAGCAGCTTGAGTATTTTATTTTATTTACATCAATGCACAACTTCGAGACGAGTGTGTGACACTCATTTTCATCGACTCAATTGATTGAGTTGTCAGACTTGATTATAAAAATTTCATCGTATCGCAAAATTTTTTATATTGACTTCTTTTTTAACACTTTATAACGTCGCATGCAGTTTTTTTAGCGCCTTTTGCTTCTTTTCTTAATATTTTGTGATTTAAATTAAATTAATGAATAAAATTTAAGTTTTTAAAATAAATCAATATTAAAAGTGTTTGTAATGATAATTTCACTAATAACTAACTGAAACATCAAAAAAGTTCAAGGATTAGAGCTCAAGACCAATAATACTCGCATAATTATGAAAATGTTATCATTTAGTAGTCAATAAAGTTCCAAGTTTTTATTATCATCTAATGATAACATAACATTTTATTTATTTAATTTTTAAATTCAATTCATAACAATAATGATACATGCATATTTGTGATGTTAGCTTATCGGCTTTAAAAATCATCTAATAATAAAAGAACCAAGAAATCAAGGAGATGCTCACTGATACAAAAATTTTCGTAATATTTTTCATCACTTCGCCATTTTTGTGTTTTGTTTGCATTTTATGTGATGAAAATGCCTGAGAAAGCTTTCCATTTAAAAATTTCCATTTAATACAGTTTTGATTGTGATGAGTTGCATAGTTTGATTGCAATTCTGTTCACTTATTTTTATTTCATTGTCATTTCCAAGTGATGATCATGAAAAATGCAATTTCTTGCTAAGTACCAAGCAAATACGCTCGATAAAAGGTCATGAAAAATCAAGGGTATGATCACTGGGGAGAAGCGCGAAAAATTGTAAAATGCGAGAAATGCGCGAAAGTGTGCGAAATGTAAACATTGTTTTGCGAAACAAAACATTAGAAAATTTTAATTATTATTTAGTATTTTCTATGTTGCATTAAATGCAGTAGTCTCTAATGATTATGTACTATGAATTTCTAATCAATTGAACGCTTGAAAAACGAAATATGAAAAGAATAATTTTTGTTTACAAATGTTGCTTGACATTGTGTATTGTTTTGTTGCGTAAAAAATGTGTTTGTAACACGAAAACGTGCGAAAACGCGCGAAGAATGCGCGAAAAGTGAGCGAATTTCTTCGCCCCAGTGAACATCCCCTTGTGAAAAATCATGAAATTATCATAAGAGAAAGTGATAAAAGAGAGAAAGATCGTTAAAGATCATTCAAGATCACACTTTTTTGTTTTTGATGAAATTTGCATATTATTTTTACTAAAATGATCTAGAATACCTAATAAAGGCTTACACTATCTTTTTTTATCATTATTTAGTGGTATACTGGACTTTGAAAGTTTATTTAAGCAGAAAATTGTAAATTTACTTTTTTGTAATCAAACATACTTTGTGAATTTTCTAATTTTTTTAATAGCATCGTTTCAAATTGAACTCAATGCTTTTATTGTTTTATAATATTGTTAACTGAGATAGAATAAGAATGGAAAATATTGCTATTAAAAAGATTTGTCGCGAAAGAAAATTTGCAAATTTTGTTTGTTTGTAAACATAGAAGAAAATATAGACGTAGATTGTCTAGGTAACAACTCTGTTCTAAAAATTTCAAATTACGAAATGAAAAACTCTATTCTTTTCTTAACTTCTTAATGAATACAGCATTTCACCAAAAGAGAGAGCATAAACTAAAAGGATAAATGCTATTCTGTAGAAAAATTCAGTAACAAAAATTTTTATAATGACAATATTTTGAAAGATAGCAAAAGAAGAAGTTAATTGAGCGTCCTCGTTTGGGCTAAATACTCTTTTGACGAAAGTGAATCTACTTCAAATTGATAGATATTTATGAATAAGATAATTATGAACAACTTTTAGCTTTGAATGAGTGAGAAATTTTCATTCTATGAAAAGATTTTTTTATAAAAGATTTCAAAAATTTTCCATTGAAAGAAATTTCAAAATGACCGTTGATGAAACAAAAAAGAGTCTTAAAAGTTCAAGAACATCTTGCTTGCATCAATGTGAAGTAATAAATTACAAAGAAAGTTCTTTAGCAACTGCACATTAGAATACTTTCCCTATAACCATCTATCTTGACATGTAAAGAGAGAGAAAACAGCTTGACAAAGGCACATTGAAGAAAGCATTGAAAACCGTTAAAAAGAAATGAAAAGAAAATTTCATGTAAAATGTTAGCATAATTGAAGAAAGGAAATGAGTGGCTGATAACAATTATATTGAAATCTTTAGAAACATCTGAAAATCGTAAATATATGTATAATTCATTCATGCATCGCAAATGGCTATTCACTTCTACCAATATAAAATCTCACTCGTTTTTATCTTTACTCTTTACTTTACTTACCTTCGTGTACTTACTTACATGCAAAATGCAATTGAATTGATGGACAGATGTTTTTGACGTTATGCACAAAAGAAAGTTATAAATAAAGAGCGGATAAAAGCATTTCTATATTCATTTTTATTTTTATTTCATTATTCTTCTACTTACTTCCATTTTCAGAATTTATTTCACTTTTTTTTCCGCGCTGCATAATGAAATGCAATAAGAAAAATTTCTATTGAAATCGCAAGTTTTTTTACAAGAGAGCACAGTATGAAGCTAGTCGAGCTATATCGTATTACCTTCTTCATTTCAATTAAAATAGAAGAAAAAGAAAAGTCATCAAACTCCTTTTTTTCAACAACATTTCCTTCTTCATGCTTGCTATGCTTTTACTTTTACCACAAAATTCTCTTTTTCTTTCTTACTCCTTACTTACATATATTGCGCAGATGCAGCTTAAAAAATTAATTTGCAAAATAAAATACAATGAATTTTTTTTTGCTGCTGCTCACGGATGTATTGTAGTGAGTGCCTTCTTGTTGTGTGTGTGTAAGACAAAGCAAGGAAGAATAAATTTCTTTCTTTTTTTGTTGTTATTACCTTTTCAAAAATTCTAAAATATCAAGTGGAAACCAGAAATTGTTACCCATAATTTTGAACTTGTCACGTTCTCTTGTGTATAATATTTAAACCCTGAGTTTTTGATTATTGTTACTGTAAGTAGTCATGTGAACTTCTCTCTAAGCATTTCTATCGCGATACAGTGAGATCAAGATGAGATTTTTACCGGTAAAAATAATAAAAAAACAGTCTTGAATAAATTTTAAAAATAAAAAGGGGTTGAGCGAGAGAGAAGAGATAATAATAAAATAAAAGAAAAGAAGAAGGGTAGCGAATCACACAATAAAAACCAGTTTTTTGTGACCATCTTTTTTGTAGTCAATTTCCTTTGGTCACTGCATAAAATGCATTTTTCATAGACGCATCATGAGAAAATAATAAAAAACAAGAAAGTCAGGATATCGCATAAACTGTTAAAAAACTGTCGCTCAATGACATTATTGATCTATCTTCTTTACATATTCATTAACTTCTTCATGTTCTTTTTATTTAATTTTTGTACCTTACAAAAAAATTCTTTTTTGACTTACAATTTAAATCAGTTGTTAAAATAGGCAAAATTTTAAATTTAAGATATAAAGTAAAATAGCTATCCAGGCCGATTCTAAATATAAACAATTAATTTTAGTAAACAATATCTTAGTCTTAAACAAAAGAAATTTAAATAATTTTTGAGATAAAGCGATTTTAAACTTTTGCCTGTTTTTAACAACTTTGATTTAAATTAGTTGGAGATGAATAAAAAGCTGACTACCAATAAATTAAGAATTATCATTGTTTGAATTGATAAATTTATTGTTGTGCTTTGATTGCTGCTTCAATTTGTTCAACCGTTCCTTCTTCTCTTTCAAGACGTTCTTTACCTCCTAAATAATGATAAGCTATAAATCTGCCACCTTGAATTGATTGTGCTGTTGCATTCGTAAAATGACATGCAAATAATAGCATATTTTGAGGTTTCACTCGCCAAGCAAATCTCATGAACACACAAGAATACAATATAAGTGCTTTAAATTAGAGAAATTTTATTAAAATTGATTGATTGATTGAAGATAAATAAAAATTTACCGGTGGTCATTGTTCCTGAAATTATTCTAGGATCTTTTCGAATGTCCATTAAACAAGCAATAGGAATACCCCAGTTAGCCACGGGTCCCCAAAAATGAGTGCTATATCAAGCATGACAATATTCTAAATATATTATCATTAGAATGATAAAAAGTCTCACCTCATGAGATAATCACGAAACTCTTTAGATTTGAGACTATCAGCTAATTTCTTTCCGAGTTTTGACATCTTGATTAGTGTGTGTGTTTTTATTGCTCGTTCTGATTATGAGATTAATTTTCTGCAAATTTTTTAATTGTGCCACAAAACTAGTTTTTAAGTAGATGAATGTCTGAAATTTAATGAAATAATTATAAACTTCAATGTCATTATTATAATAGGTCAATATTCAACTCATATTGATGTTTGAATAGTTTAGAAATTAAATATAAATATTCAAATAATTTTTTACTTACAATTTTCTCAACAGGGGGATACAACTTTCTCCGTTTTTAGGGGAATACAAAATTTTATATCAGTATTTAAATAGAAATCAAACAGTAGCTTTAACGATAATTTTCATGCTCTTTCATCAAATCTTATATGCTAACAAATAATTACTTGAAGAACTTTCATAAGACAAAGTTGTTAATTAAAAGTTGATGTTTAAAAAAGTCATACAAATTATAATATCAGTCAATATTTTTCAAAACATAACGTCTAATAAATTTTTGAATTATAAAAGCTGTTATTTTTATTTAAATATTTCATATACGTTGAAGCAAACAAAATATTTTTCAACAAAATCATATATGGGCAATTTTATTGTTCAAAAATTTATATGATTTTCCATAAAACTCAAAATTATCTTTTATTATTGAAACTGTCAAGATGGATCAAACAGTTTGCATTGCTTTGCAACATAATAAGTTACATTTAAACATTTTACATATGTACAACATTAGTTGTTTGTTTACAAAAATGATTTTCAGAGACGATACATTATAAATAATTTTGTTAGGAGTAAAACAGTGCTTATATTCTTATTCTATGTTGTGAATTGTTTGTGTTGTTGCAATTGGGCAAAATTTTCACAAAAATGTCCCTAAAACCAAAATAAAACAATATATTTTGCTTGTTTAGAAAGATAATTAAAATTTATATAATTTGATTATAGTAATTAATGAAAAATATTTCAATTTAAAAAATTGATGAAAGTCACTGGCCCAGATCAGTTGACTTTAGCGCATTTTTGTCGCCCAGATCAGTGACATTGCAGATTACAAAATAAAAGACTCGTTTATGATTTTGGTTCGTTTTATTAATTCACAGTGACCTGAAAAATTGTTTTATATTTAAAGCTCATTAATTCGAATTACTAATGGCTTATGATGTGATGCATAAGACTCGTAAATAGAAACTTCAACATTGTAATTCTCGATTCGTCCAAATACTCCATCGATTGTAGTTCCAGCGTTTGTAGTCGATTCACGTGGAGAAAGAAGTTTT
>JACWBX010003184.1:16192-57695 GCA_014622435.1 Polypedilum pembai
GCTTTTTGTTGCGGTGTGAATCGTTTAAATGCAGGCAAACATGAAAGTAAATATCGTTCATCTGGATCTACAACATTTCTTGAAGGAGAATAGTTTGAATTTGTACTTGAAGTTGATGGCTGAAATTGTTGTTGTGACGGTGTGATGGCAGGATTTGACTGTTCTGAGAGTGATCTTGATGTTGATATTTGTATTGAATTTTGAGCAGTGGTGTTTTCAATGTTTTGATCATTATTATCTTCTAATACCATGTATGTTGTGTGTCCATCATCAAGCTTTTCGATAACTTTATTTACCATAATTTGATTTGCCTCTTCCATATCGATAATTGCTCCATCATCTAGCCTCTCCTCTTCTTCATAATTCTCTTCGGTCACATTCTCTTCATATTCATCATTAATTTTAATTTGATAAGTGACTTGCTCTGAATTATCTTCTTCTTCAGCAGTGAAAAAATATTGCTTCTCATCAAGGTAATCTTCTTTCAAATAATTTGAGACTGAATCATTTGCTTGTTCGTCTAACTTCGATTCATCAAGACGATAAAGTTCAACGTGTGGCATAAGGAAAGATAGCTCTTGAAAGAAAATCCATTGCTTTCTTTTTCGGTTTGAATCACTTTTCTGAAGCATTTCAATTCGATAATATTTTATAAAAGTATCTCTTAATGATTTCCATCTCTTTTTACAATTTGAAACTGAAGTGTTTAAAGCATCAGCTACTGATTGCCAAGCGATATCTGAAATGCCTGGCTACAAATAAAGAGAAATTTAAAATTATTTATGATTTATATAAATTTTTCACTTACTTTTCTGTAATCCTTGACATTTTTATCATATAATAATGGTCTTAATCGCACTTGTTTGATTAATTCTAGTTCAGGAACGTTTGTTGAAATTCCTCGTCCTCTTCCGATATATTTATCCATGACTTCACTTTTCTTTTTTTAGGCAGACAAATTCCCACTTGTTTTTGTTTACATATTTTATTTAAAAAAATGACCGTTAAAATGCCATGTGACTGAAATAAAAAAAAAATTTGTTTAGGAAATAAAAACACATTGCAATTGTTTTAAAGGAAATTTTTATTTTAAAGACATCTTTGTGTGTGTGGTAACAGCAATTGTTTTTTTTTTTTGGCAGTAGAACATTTTATATCTGCAAACCTTTCCAAAAATTGATTGAAAAAAATTGATACAGAAAATATGAATGTCATTTGTTCTATGGCCCATTAATAGGTATATTTCTTGATATATTAAATATATTCATAGACAAGGTCTCACTCATTTAAAAAAATTGTCGACAAAAATTGTGGTCAGAAGAATTATGAAGCTATTTAGCTAATATTATTATTATTATAGGTGTATGTGAACATCATTTTTATCGTAAATAACTAAACTACCCACAGATACACTTTTCTCTTTGTCAACAATCAAATAACTAGGTGATAATTAAAAATAAAAACAATTTTAGGCTTTTTTCATTATTCATCAAATATCTTCTAACATTAAAATTAGTAATTTAAAGCCTATGTTATTCTTTTAATAATTCGCTATTCTCTTACTGTTGTACGATCAAGATCGTTTTAATTTTATTATATCATTTAAAATCAACTTTGAGGATAGAAAATAAGAAAAAGAATGACGATGATTGGGGATATTATTTGAAATTAAAAACATCTAAAAATGTTATAATATTTCTCTAACATCAGAAAATCTAATCAACAACTTATGCAATAATGATAGCGAGTGTAATAAAATGGGACGAAAATTTTTGTTGTTTTAGGCTTAACGATTGTTCTTAAAAGTCTTAAGCGCGAGCGATAAAAACGACGATAGAAGCTAAGAGAACTCCGAGAGTGGCTTTAATTGTAACAGCTCCATTACACAATTCACCATCACAAGCACAGACTTCCTGTCGTCCGCCGAAGCCTGAACGTTGATAGCATCTGTTTTTATATTGACCTTCTTCGTATCCACAGGTACGAATAGTTCTGGTGTCTGGTGGCACTGTTTGATACAAAAAATGACAAATTAACACTAAATATTTTCATTAATGCGTGTACTTACATCCATTAACTGAAAACTCAATGATTTGAGTAATCTTTCGACAAAATGAATATTTAGCACCATTTTTGTGATCGCTACAATCCTTTGCCAAATCTTCTGGTGGTATTTTCTCAGCACATCTTGCATCATTGTGACTATTGCACTCGAAACATCTAATTGCAAAACCTACAAAGAAAAAATCCATAAAATAAGAAGGAAATAAGTAAAGAGAATAATGACTGCATGTCTGAAAGCTTTCTTTAATATGTAATTGAAGGAAATTAACTTTCATGTTCTAAATGAAAAATTAATGCCTCCTCTCCCTCACACTCATTCTGCTGTTGTTAGCGTTAGCAGTGAAGTAAGTCAAACTACTGACATAATGTTTCCCTTTTAGTTAATTCATGTATATAATTTATTTATAACCAAGAAATAATAGAATATTTGAATTGAACTTTTTCAAACTGTTACAAATATTCATTAAATTCTTTAATAAAGACTTTTAATTTCCAGGTATTTTCAATTCCTATTTATAAATGAGGATATATTAGTAATAAACTATAATTATCAAGCATAATTATCAACTCAAATTCAGTAATTTCTTAAAAGTTTTGTTTTTAGGGGGATTTCAGAGCAATTTTTAACAAAAATACATCCCCCTAAAATTTGAATTTTAACGACTGAATCACAGATTGAAATGTTCTATTATCTCTTGTTTATAATTTTGCTATAATTGAAAAGTTTATTTTAAATTTACTTTATATTATAAATAAGAAGACACTTATTTATATTTATTATTGCGATGTTAGATAAGACTAGATTATGTATATTAATAGAAACACATCAGAATTCGTGTCAATTTGATTCAATTAAATTTGCCTTTTGTGTGATAATTGATTGATAACATTATTCTCATATTTATATGACAACAAGCTCATTTTGCATTGTCATTTAAATGAAATGAAATTTAATATTAACTGAGTGTTGAGCTAAAAGTTTCTTTAGTGGTTTTAAATTTTAAAAAACAAATCAGCTGTTTTAACTCTCTCACTTTCTCTCCTCTCTTTTTCTCAAATATATTCTTCTTCACACACATGTGCGCGGTTTACAAAAAGCCTGCGCATTTCTCCCATCATTTTTCTCTCTTAATGTTAAAGAGAAAGGAAAATTTTCTCACACCAGATCAAATCAATAAATTTTTCTTCCTCGAGACTTTTTTCTTTCATTCAATTTCATTTTTATATTTTCTTACAATGTGGGAAAATGATTTTGACACTACTATTTACACATATTCTCGTTTATTTTTATCACCAAATATTTCTTTTTTGAGAAAATGAAAAAGTTTCTTTTTTCTTAATTTTCGTCATTCTTCAACCTTGACCTGCACCGCATAATTATAACTTATTATTAAAATATTTTATCTATTGAATATGATTATGCAATCAACCACCAATGAGATAAGCACTAGATTTTGTTAGATATCTTGTTTAATAAATATTTATCGCGCTCTTCATATTATTTAAACTAATTCACGCCTTATTGTGAAAAACTAACAATTCTTTTGATTAGCATTTAATGCACAAGAATGTAGTAGCATCTATGTAAGATGAATTATGATAATTGAAGATGAAGCTCACATTACTAACAAAAAAAAAGAAACTCTCACCTCCTTGAGCAAGTATGAGCAAGACAATTGCACTTCCAGCTATTAAATATTGAATATTTGCCATCTGTGTAAAGATATATAAATCAATTTATTCTAGAATTTCCTTTTCCTTTCAAAATTACTTCTAGCTTAATTATCACCGCGTTAAATTTTAAAACTTGCTTTCTTTCCTTTCGAGTTCGACCGTCGCGAAAAAGAGTACGAGCACAAATGAGTAGTAGTAAAAAAAAAAGTTTGTAAGATGAAAAAGCAAATGATTTTTAAAAAGAGAGTAAGAGAGTAAAGTAATGCATGCATCGCGTGAGAGAAAGAGAAGAGAGAAATCTCATATTTTCAAATTCTTATCACATTTTGTTTGCCTGTCTGAAATATTGACACTAAATATTTCTTCTTTATTTAAATATATACATTTGTCAATATAATCTTGTCTAATTGTTCACTTTTTAATATAATACGCAAGTATTTCCGTCAGAAATAAATAAAATATCAAAATTGTTTTATTCACAATAAAAGTTTTAACGAAACTAAATAAAAGAAAACACAACTTAATATAGAAAAATTCAAATATATAAATGACGGTTATTTTTGAAATTCAACATTAATCTTCTTTTAATGACCTAGAAGAAGAAATAAAATATTTTTACAAATTCTTGCTTGATATGAGAGAATGAAAAAAGAAGATCGCAATGTTCTGAATGAATGAATTATTTAATTGAATAAGGCTAAAAAAAAGGGTACGAGTGTATATGTATGATAATATCAAGATCATGCTGTAATTTAATTTTGTAAAACCTTAAACTATTTTTTTCATAGCATTCATTAAATAATGCCGTGTTGTTTTTTGTTATGATATATGTTAGGTATGTATGAATCTCTGAGCGAATGTTTTGCGTTGCTATAAGTCAGAGAGAACCGGATGAATTATTTTAAATTTCTATGAAAATCATAAAGTACACTTTGTGAATTATAAATGAAAAAATAAATTTTCTTTTGTGTATCAATTCAGTGTGTGATATGAGGTCACAATTTAATGAGAGACGATCATGTGAGAAACGACTTGCAAACAAATGCTAAAAAAGATCTTAAAAATTTATTTACTTATCACATCTTGGGCTCTTATCTTACCTTTGATTTAAAATTCTTGTTGAAAAGTTTAAAGAATCATTTAGTTAGTTATCACTCATGATTTATTGTTTCCTTGAACAGAAACTTTTTATTACTTTTATTTAAACCTTAATTTTAACATTGTCTATATTAGATTTCAAATTAGAAAATTTTCCTTAAAATATTTATTCTACTTTAACTTTTTGATTAATCTTAATTGAATTTTTGTTTAAAACTTTAATTTTAACATTATCCTTATTCTTCTGTTTTTAAAATTGATTTATTAAAGAATTTATTGAAATTAAAAGCAGAGTTGAAAAAAGGAGCTTTTGCAAAAATGTAACTGATTTAAAGCCGCTAGGTCAACATTACAATTATTCATTGTATCATTATTGTTATGAATTCAAATTAAGAATCAAATAAATTTTCTATTATTCTTATCATTGTAGCTTTTGATTTTCTACAACAGATTTTGGCCACTGTAGTTATTGGCTACTTTTTGAAAAGTAACTTTTAGCTACAAGAGATTTTAGCTACTGGCTATGAACCAGTAATTTAACAAAGCCGCCGCAAAGATCTAAGGGTGCCGCGAAAAAAATATGAAAATAACAAATCAACTGTCGTTTTTCCTTGAACTTAAAAATCAAGTAGAAATTATTAAATTTTTAACCAAATTTTTTTAATTTTTTATGAAAAAATATTTTGATGTGTCGCGAGAAAATTATTTTGGTCAAAGTGTGCCGTGGCTCAAAAAAGTTTGGACACCACTGCTCTACTCTATTCAATCAAGTCAATGAAAAATTTTAATTCCTCTTTGTTAATCTATAATCTGACTTGTTTTCAGCATTCATTTGATGTAATCAATAAATGTTGTTGTAGGTGATAACAGGTTCATTTGAGTTATTGTTTAAAGAGAGTATTTTAAATAGCTTGAATTTCCAGCAAATGATGATCAACATGACACCAGTTGAAAAAATTATCAACACTTTGAAAGCTAAAGTGTAATCTGCAAAGTATGGAAGTTCTTTCATCTCTGGTTTACTTTGATTATCGTCAATTGTTTCTGAAGCACATTTCACTTGTTCATTTTCCATGAATTTTTGCAATTTCATTCGACCATATTTTTCATTACAGAGAATTTTTTCAGGTTTAACATGAATTCTCTCTCGCATATCTTTGAATTCTATTTCATGCAGAAATTGAATCAGTGAAGTCTTGTTGCAGTTACATGTAATTGTGCTATCCAAATATATGGTCAAATGATTATGATAAAATTTAATTTCTGTATCGTCAAAAATGATTGAATTTAAATCATTAGTTTGTAACAATACAATCATATCTTCATATGAAGTTCCGTAAATTGAGTTTCATGAAAAACTAGTAATTGAATTATTCCTTAAATTGATTTTTTCAATGAAGTTCGATGAAAGTGTTCCAGAAATATTTGAAATATTGTTATTCGATAAATTAAGCTCTTCCAATTTAGTTAAATCTGACAAAATCGAAAAATCAAATCGTTCCAACTTATTACCGTCTAAATCTAAGATTTTCAATGAGCTTAATCCACTTAAAAGCGAACTGTAAAATAAATAAATATTTCACAAAAGAGAAAGAATTAGAACATTGAAAATGAAATTAATTAAATCAAGGAAAATCATCTCTTAAAAATGACAGCAGAGTAACCATTGAAATTCAAAATCTTTTATTAATTTGTTAAAGTTTTTTCACCTTGATTTACACGAGCGAAAAACATTCATAAAAAATATTGTATATTTTACTCACCCATTAATCTGCTTTATTTCACTGTTGGTGATTTTCAATTCTTCCAATCCTTGATGAAATTTAATTGTGTATTTTTCAATAGATGGTAAATCCATTTCAACAATTTTTAAATTTTCACACAAAGAAAAATTCAAATGAATTTCATTTTTACTGTATTCATTTTTAAATTCTGTTACGTTAACATTCTCACTTTCACCAGGAATGTTTGAAGATTTTTTTTCATTCACAAGAGAGAGCCTCAAGTTTCACATGTAAGTTAGAATATTAAAAGCATTATGTTCTATAAAAGAAGCCCAAACATCCAGTTGAATGACATTTTTTACACTTTCAAAATCCTCTAATTTAATCAGGTAATCATTTTTGTCCATTTCTATATCTAAATTGACTATTTTTTTCAGATTCAAAATTCTTTTCACATGTCCCAAAAAATCATCATCAAGTGAGCAGCCTTGTGTAGCAATTTTTTTCATATTTCTAATATATAATATGGGAAAATCAGTGAAAATACAAGAAATATTTCCATGACACATGAGATTCACAGTATTTAAGTCAAAATAACGCAACATAAAATAATTCTTCACATTTGACTATTCAATTTCTACTTCAGTTTTCTTAACAGCACAGGCAAAATTTTTCTTTCCGTCAAACACTTTACACACATCAGGAATGCTTTCCGATAGAATCAATTCGGCACTCATGAAAATCAGTAAAATTATAATTAACCGCATTTTATTTCAAGTTTTCAAAGAAATTTAGTTAACCACTTTATTCTTACGATACTGTTGCTCAACTAATTATGCAGTGAATAAAAATTTAATTTTTAATGTAGATGTCCGTGTATATACATGCATATTTTCTTCTAATTTCATCAACTTCTACAAACATAGATGGATGGATGGATTATAATTTTTCCCAGGCGGAGTTATTGCTAACTCACAGGTGCACGTAGACTGAAGTGCCTGTTGTGACCTAATCCTGGCTCACGACAATGATCGAGTTGACTGTATATTGTAATTTTTACAGAAAAGTTAAATGACTGCTACTAGCGATTTTCAAATGAGGAGAGTTTCCTTACCAATGAAATTGCATGAGTATCCCCACTTCTCTGTAACACTACAATATCTCAGCCAAACTATCACTATCGTGAGGGACCTTACCTTTTAAAGTGCGTTCCGAGAGCACTTGAGCAGTCGAAGTATCTAAACTTCTGAAAAATTTCTGAAAGAATGCGCAGCCTGGACTCGAATCCGGACCAGCCACTACGCTATTTTCAGATCAAGCGCATGAACCTCGCGGTTACAAAGGCGCTCAACTGCTCAACACATAGATAGATCATTATCAAGAAATAATAGAATATTCTAAATCGCTTTAATCATATAATTTCGAAGTAAAAGATTTGATTAGCTATTTCAAATTTTTAATTACTGATTATTAAACAAAATGAAGAGCTCAACTTTATTCAAAATTTTAATGATTTTCATAAATAAGTTTAAAGTAGTATTATTCTATTACTTCTTAAGTGAAAGAATTTATAAGAGTCAAGTGACGTACAAGAAGAACGTCATTTGTGTGCTTTTGAAAACAGTTTTGCATAAATGGTTTGCAATTTCATGACTATCCCAAGTAACTGAAAATATGATGCTCTTTCCATTTATACCAGAGTCTGAAACCGTTTTGCAACTAAAAAAAATTCAACTAATTTTTAGTCGATTAAAAAACTTCAGCTGAAAATTAATCGATTAGTGTTTTATTTTTTAATCGACTAAATTTAGTTGCAACTAAATTTCAAAATGGTTTCGGACTCTGGTTTATATTCCTTTCACATATCACGGTAAATAAACGAAAAGTCGTAACATAATTTTAATTGCTCGGGTGACGTTATGCGATGCGAGGTTATTGTACTCTAATGATTTTGATTAAAGATTAGAATTTAGTCTATAAAAAGATAATTACACTGTATGAATAAATTTTCTGATATCCTTTTATTGTCATTTTAATATCATAATTGACAATTTTTCAAAAACTTAAAGGAAATCTCCTTCACATCTATCTAATGTTCTAATATACTCTGATCTTAAAATATTGCATCTTCTTCCCGTCCAAGGAATGTTGCACATGCAAGTTGGCTTTTTCCTACTTGGAATTCGATAGCAATGACCACCACGCAAGCAATAAGGACTACCATCAGCAAGAATACATCCTTCATCAGTAGCAATATGTTTTTGCCATGTTTTTTCATTATCTGATTTACTAAACACTATGTTGTTTTCTTTTTCTTCTGTTGAATTTTCGCATGCATCTATGAAAAAAAGAAAAATGAATTTTTTTGAAAATATATTTTATAAATACACACCTAGAGTAAACCATAAGCAATTAATGATGAAGATTGCGAGAACGAATTTCAAAAAGTTCATTTTTGATGTTGATTTACTGTGAAAAATTAACAAAAATTTAAACACGTGGTGAAGTAAGAAATTTGAATTTTCATATTTTGCCTTTTAAATATTCTTTCGATCAATGATTCTTCTTAACATTTTAATAACTTACCAATGTCGATAATGATATTTTATAAATTTATGCAAAATCGTTTTTCATTTAAATTGAATTTCAATTAATTTGAACAATTTTACGTCTTTTAACTTTGAGAGTTTTTGTCAAAAAGAATATGACAAAAAAATTTCTTAAACTAATAGAACTGTGACATGAAAAATTTCCCATGTAATATGAAATTCATTTGTGCACAATATAATGAGCATTATCAGCGTTGTAAAATTTAGAATTAGTTTTGCTTATTCTTTTCAGTCTATAAAATATTTCTTAATGTTAATTAATGGAATTTTAAAAAAACTCAAAGTTAAATTTTATGACATCCATTTATTGTCACTTTAATATCATGATTGATAATGTTTTCAAAAACTTAAACATAAACTTTATCTTCTTCACATGTATCAAAATCTTGAATATAATCAGCTCTCAAAATATTGCATCTTCGACCCCACCATCCTTTAGGACAAAAGCAAGTTGGGCGCTTTCCATTGGAATTTGTATAGCATTCGCCATCATGCAAGCAATAAGGACTACCATCAGCAAGAATACATTCTCTATCATTATACTTATGCTTTTGAAAAGGCGTTGTTGACGCAGCAGTAGTAGTAGTAGTAGTAGACTGAGTAGTCACAATCATTGGTGCTTTTTCTTTTATTGAACTTTTGCATGCATCTATGAAAAAGATTAAAGTTAATTTTCTATTTTATCTCAAAAATTTATTATAAATACACACCTAGAGTAAACCAAAAGCAGTTCATGATGAAAAATGCGAGAACGAATTTCAAAAAGTTCATTTTTGATGTTGATTTACTGTAAAAATGAATAAAAATTAAAACACGTGGTGAAGTAAGAAATTTGAATTTTCATATTTTGCCTTTTAAATATTCTTATAATCAACAATTCTTGTTAATATTTTAATTACTTACATTGTCGATAATGATATTTTATCAATTTATGCAAAAATGTTCTTTATTCAAATTGAATTTCAATTAATTTGAACAATTTTGCGTCTTTCACCTTTGAGAGTTTTCGTCAAAAAGAAAGATACAAGTCAAAATTTCTTGAACTATAACGACTGTTGCGTAAAAGATCAAGATCAAGATCAATTATTGTCACAATCGTGTGACAAAATAAATACACTTGATAATTTTGTTTCAACATTTATTAAGTTTATTAAAAAACAATCAAAAAACAAGATTACATTTTTTATAATATTATCAACTTTGGTTAATTTCTTCATTTACACACCTTAAGAAATTTATTTTCAAACTTTGGTTAAAATTAATACTTTTGTCAATTAAATTTCTTTCAGCTTATTATCTCTTCTTGTCGTTAAATATATATCAAAAACTGAGTCAAAATATTATTTTTCATCTTTTTCAAATTATTTAGCGATTGTACACTTTTTCAAACGGAGGTATTAGTTGCATTCTACTCATATTAGAAGATTTAATAAAAAAAATTAGTTGCCTTTGTTATTGAATATTAGAAAATTTTTATCAAATGATAAAGCGAGAAAATAAATCATTAAAACCGAGTGTAACAAGTTTAGTAAGAAACAGGAGAATTATCAATGCAATTGGTAAAAATTTAAATAAATATCATTCACTGTCGTCATCATCGTTTTGTCGCATATCAATAACCATTGTTGAATCACCATAGCTCCAAACTAGGTCTTCTCCAAATTTACTGCGATGAACTAAATTTTTGAATTTATACAACTGCGGATTATCAATATATGCCTCGCATTTATAACACCAAACAGAAAGATCACTAAAACTGAGTGTCAATGGATGTTCAGTTGATACAAAATGTAAATGACTATGCTCATTGATATAGCGTGAGCAAAATGTTTTGTAGCAAATCAAACAAACCCAATTTTCGATAGCTGTATGGCATTCATTGCATTCACTGTTATGGTCAATAGCTGAACAAAAAAGATTTTCTTAGAAATATTAAATTTTTATAAGCTTCTTAACTTACAATCTGGTGCACTTTCTGGATGTAAAAGTGATAAATGTGGACAATTTTTAAGAGGTACAATTGCATACATTTCTTCATTATTCAATGCCTAAATAAAGAAGACGTTTTAAAAATTATTTTAAATAAATTTAAGAAATTTTTACCTCCATGTTATCATTAAGAAAATCTGTTAGTGTTTGTTTCTTCTCAGTATTAATTTTTGATGGTCCTGCATCACAAATTTCAGAGCTAGAAGCTGAAATATTTGATGATTGTTGAGAAATGTTGCCTTTGTCATCACTATCATGTGGTGCATCCAGTTTCATTGATTCTAATTGTTTGATTACATCATTTTCAATTTTATTCTCATTCACATCATAATCTGGTAACTTTTTGTTAAATTTCAAACATTTCCAATAAACTTCATGTGTCTTAATGACATTTTGTAAGCTTTCTAATGCTGTTGCATTTATACCATTCCAGCGCTGTGAAACTTGAATTGCTGGCAGAGGATCTTTTAGTAATGATTTTGCACAAATAGTCATTGAATGTGATATTGAATTCACATTGTAGCCACCTTCAAGAAGTAAAATTATTTTGCCATTTGCCAAACTCGAGAGCCAACTTGTGAAATGTCCATAAGCTTCAGGACTTACTTTACAGCCTCCAAGTTGATCGCCAATTGCCGCATCAAATCCAGCAGATACGAGAACCAACTCTGGATCAAACTCGTAAGCTATTGGCATAATAATATTTTGAAAAGCAAGCACATATTCCATATCACCCATTCCTTTTTTATTCCACGGAATGTTCACATTAAAACCTTTTCCACTTTCATAACCAACTTCTGTGTAATTTGCATCTTTGCTACGAGGGAAGAAACTACCATGATCATAACGATGAATGGACATGTATAAAACTTTAGGATCACTTTCAAAAATATGTTGTGTTCCTTGCCCATGATGAACATCCCAATCAACGATGAGAACTCTTTTTAAACCATGATTTTTGATTGCATATTGAGCAGCTATTGCAACATTATTGAAAATACAAAAACCATGAGGTTCGTCAGGCTCTGAATGATGTCCAGGTGGACGAATTACACAAACACCGCTGAGTGATTGACCATTAAGTACTTCATCAACAACTTGCAACACACTACCAGCTGCATATTTTGCACACTCATAAGTCTTCTTATGGAAATATACAGAGTTAAATCTTTCACCAGCTGAAGCTAAATCATCAAGTTTTTCAATCTCTGCCATGAATTTAATATGTGATAATGAGTGAACAAGCAACAATTCTTCTTCTGTTACTTCTCTAGATGGCAAATGTTTCATTCGATTAACAATATTATATTCACTAAATCGTGATTTGATTTTACGAATTCTATCAGGCTGCTCGGGATGACCACTGAAAGTGAAAGCATAATATTGTAACACATGAATGAAGAAAATTTCTTTACATTCACTTACTTTTCAAAATTGTTTTTATGTTGCAACATGATATCATCGTAAACATAACAAACTCTATTCACTGGATATGTTAAATTTGTCGATAATTTAAGTTTGAGCAATCTTTCAGCAACTCGAATTTTAAAGGCTTCATTCTGTACGGGATAGCAATTTCTTGTAAGAAATTTTTCAGGAATTGGTCCTCCGCCAATGAAAGTGTCGTGAAGGATTTTATGTAAATTTGATTGTGGATTGACATTATTGAGCTCTTCTATATTGTAGACTTGTTGCAGACACAAATTTTTCCAATAATGACGATGTACATAGATGCAGTTAAGTATTGTCTCTTGAATGCTAAATTTATAAATAAAAATTCAATTATTTACTATATAAGACAAAATATCAATTTTTACCTTTCACAAGGAGCATCGATTGGTTCTAAATTTGGGCATGGATCACCTAACAATGTTTTAAGTGTAAGCGCTGCACCTTCTGCAAGAGATTCTAAGCAGTAGCCACCTTCAAGTACAACTGCAACACGTCCATTTGCAAGTGTTAAAAGTGGTGAAAGTAGATGAGAAAAACAAGCTGGCGTGACTTCCATTTCACCCTAGAAAAATATTATTAATAAATTTTCATAATGTCAATTATGAACAAAAGGTAAAAAATCAAATAATAATCCTGAGCCAATCCTACAAAAAAAATACAAACTTTTTCATCACCCAATGAACTGTCATAGCCACTTGAGACGATAACAAGCTCAGGTTGAAACTAAAAAAAGGTTAAAGAAAGAAAATTAATTAACGAACCTCTGGACATCCGACAGCACAATCATATCCGGCTGATATGAAAATTAGTTCTGGTTGAAACTGAATGAAAAATGTATAGCATGATGAGAGTTATGAAATGAAGATGGGAAAGGTGAATTTAAGATGGAGTTTAAATCTAATTATACCTCGATAGCTATTGGCATCAAAAGTTGTTGAAATATTGCCAAATAATCTCCATTCGTCATGCCAGTTTTGTTCAATGGAACATTAATATTTTTTCCAACTCCCGCTTCGCTGCCTATATAGTCATAGTCGCTTTCACGCAAATTTGGCCAAAATGTACCATGTTCAAAACGATGAATTGAGAAATATACAACTCGAGGGTCGTCATAAAATGCACGCTGGCTTCCTTGCCCATGATGTACGTCCTTGAAACAAAGAGAAATATTTTTATTATGCATTTTTCAAGTTTATTAACTCTAGTCTTACCCAATCAACAATTAAAATTTTCTTTATATCTCTATTATCAAGTGCATGTTTAGCTGCTACAGCAACATTATTAAAAAAGCAATAACCATTAAATTCAGCTTTCATTGCATGATGACCAGGTGGTCTTATTATTGCCATGCCATTTTGAATATGTCCATCGAGAATATTGTCAACAAGCTCTATTGTTGAACCACATGCGAGCAATGAAAGATTAAAAGTCGATGAATTAATATAAATCGCGTCATATCTTGAACTTAATTCTTCTAATTGGTCCTCATCATTACAGTCACTGGTTGATTCTAAAATTTCGTAATGTTTTTCAGTGTGAACGGTCAATATTTCTTCTTTAGTTGCTAATCGTGTTTGAAGAGACTTGCATCGATCGAAAAGTTTTAACTCTTTACATCGATTTATCACAGATGTGAATCTTTGAGGATTTTCAGGATAATTCGGGTCCCATGTGCAATAATGTTTGGTCATTGACTCGTGATAAATGATACCTGTTTCACCTCTTACCATGTTTATAGCATTCAATGCCTATAATTAAAGTAAAATTGTTGTTGATTGGAAAAAAAGTTTCCATAGAAACTAATGAAAAATTTAAAGAGGCCTCGCTTACATTTCCATAAATATCCTTGACCGATAATGTCGTGGGTGAAGGCTCATTTGATTTTGCGAGAAGCATTTTTTGGCGACTATTTCTTTTTGCTTCGACTAATGAGATTTTATTTTCTTTAGCCTTTGCCATTGCTCGTGTTTTGATTTTTGCTTCTTGAGCATCTTTGCGTGTAATCACAGTCTTTTGCTGTAGGCAATATTTTAAATTAGTTTCTTTATTAACCGCTTTATTCACTAAACTATTGCCAATTTATTTCTTTCATTTTCTTCTTTTTTCGACAATCATCACATTCATAAAAGCGAATAAATGGATGGAAAATGAAATTTACTGTTAATTAACACTTGCTGAATAAACAGTTTGGCACAATTGGCGCTATTATTCTGCTTTATACTTACCATCGTGTTTTCTTTTAATGCAGTTCCCTGTATCGACAAAACTTTTCTCTCTCTCCTACTCGTTCTTTCTATTAAATTTTGTTTGCTTAATTAAATAGAATGAATTAAGCAGGCTAAGAAGAGAGATGAGGTAATTCACAATGTATAGTTGATTAATTTATCTTTTTATGGAAAGTTAATATTTCTGTGTGTCTGTCGTATGTGTAGGAGGAATGTTTTAGCCTTCTTTGTGCTTTTTTCTTCGACAACTCTTGTACACAATGATCTTGTTTTTATTATATTTCATTAAAACCACTTAATATTTGAACTTTTTTTCTTATTCATTTCACTCTTATCATTACTCTTATCTTGACATTTGCTCACAACTTCTTTACTGTCAAGGCTGTACAATAATCAAATAAATATTACAGACGATAATCGTGCACTCATGAAAGTTATTTTTAGCTCATTTTTGCAACTTTGCATATTTTTGCGAACATTTTGACTGAGTAAACAAAAATTGTAATAAACTCATTGATATATATCAAATGAGAAGGTTTAAGAAACATTAATAAATAGTTTTTAAAATTAATAATAAATAAATATCATTTTCAACAATTTCACTAAAACTTTCTTCAATGCGCTTTAGTCATTTATGAGATTATGTCGAAAACATTTTTTAGCGCACTTTTTGTTCCTGTTAAATTTCGTCGACAGTTGTTAACGACTAAATTATTTTTGAATCTTTCTGGTGTCGAATTTCAAATCAAATCGATCAACTGTTTTAGGTAAATTTAACGGTTTAGTCTAATTAGATTATTGTCTCATTTTTCGATAGAATATCGGCAGAATTACGAAGAAATTTTGTTTTTTTGTTAAGTTATTTAAATATTGGAAAAATCTTGCTTTAAAACTATTTTAACTGAAAGAAAATTAAGCAATGTATTGCAATTATTAAAATTAAAAGGTTTTCTTAAAACTTTTTTGAACTTGCTATTGATTTATATTACCTGATAACTTTGGCTTCATTATTATGCATCTGTTTAACTATGCACAAAAAATATTTTAAAATTCATGCTGAAACAATCGAAAATGCTTTCATTAAAAAGTAATTTTACAAGTCTAGAACCGTTAAATTTATTCAAAATCATGAAAATGAAATTCTTTCTCCTACCTATTTATATTCATTACATCAAACAAGGTTCAAAAAATATAACTAATCAAGCAATAAGTACAATAATTTTTGGAAAAATTACAAGCAAATAATAACATAATAATAAAAAACAAATGCAAGTTTTTTACAAAATACTATTCGGAAACATCCTTAACTGAATTGAACTGTTCGATAAGAGTTTTCTTAGCGCGTGAACCGACGGTAAAATCAAAAGGATTGATGTCTGGTGTATTTAATATTGAAGAAGAGTTCTTCCCACGATTATACAAACGATCTGAATCATTTGATGGTGTTAGCAGTGGACTTTCATCAATAGGACCCCACCAATTAAAGCAATCATCATTTGGAGATGGCGTTGATGACTCGAAAACACTACCAGGTGATGGTGTGTTGAAGTTCATATACGAATTTCGATCATGAGCTATATCAATCATTAATGGCTTCAAAACACCTGCACGAAAATATGCACGTGAATGATGATTTCGAATCTGTATTTCTTCTGAGTTTGGTGCACACTTTGGTGTGAATAAAGTTTTTTGAAAAGCTTCCAAAAACTCATTAGTATAAGTTTTCTTCTCTTCATTTTTGAACAATGACTCCTTACGAATACCATCGCCAACGCCACTCTTGTATTGTGTCGAGGTATTTAAATTTTCCACAGTACGCATAAGCGATTTCATCATTCTAAGAGTAGCGCTTTGCCATTCTGCAAAGCTCTCCATGTAATCTTCATCAAACTCGCTTCTTAAAGTGTCCAATCCTTCTGTTTGATCGTATACATAACCACGAAGTATGACCCATGCGTTGATAATGCGTGAATAAGCAAATGTAAAATCTTTGATTGCCCATGCAGTACCCTGAGAGTTGATATTAGCAAGAATATTATGATACATGCTCAAATCATTCTTTAGACGTGACAGAAGCAAATCAATTTTTTTAAAGCAAGGTCGCTTGCTATGAGTTTGAGCAACTTGTTCAGCAAAAGTGCAGCCATCATATGCAAAACGTTGAAGATCGTAAAAGACGCTGTCGATTTGAATTCCTTTTACACCTTGATGCTCTTGTTCTGCAAGCAAACGTTCATCTTCCATTGAACGTTGACGTTTAATTGGATTCATCATGGTATTTTTCAATGGTGATGCTACAAGCATGAATAATTAGAAAATAGTTTCATCAAAGATTTTATTTCAAAACTTACGTTTATGACGAATAATGCCTTGATGTTGCATACGTGTTGGTGTCATAGAATCTTTTGGATAATTTGATCCAACGACACTATAAAAGAACAAGTAATGAATATAAGCTTAAAAGATTAACATTTGATGAAAACTTACGGAAATTGAAATGGATTATCATTTCCAGAAAAGCACTCAGGACTGATTTGCATTTGTTGTTGAGAATACATTCCGAATTGACTATTATGAGGTGAAATGACCATTTGTGATGAAGAAGATTGAGTATAAGCAAAAATATGATGTGCTGGAAATTAAGGAAGAAATTTGATAAAAAAAATTATTTAAAAATGTTGAAGATAATTACATGGAGTTAAGGGTAAAGTCGGCAATGGTTGTTGATACATTTGCGGTTGAGATCCGATTGGAATTTCTGCAATTCAATGAAAAAATGAATAAATTTTCTTCCTGAAATTTCTTTCACATTTTTCTCACCTTGCCAATTTGGAATTGGGTTATTTTGAACGTTAAAAGACATATTGAGTTTCTCTTACAAAATAAATCAACAATTAAGACTTCGTTTTCCAATTAAAACCGTGATTTTAAAATAAATCTAATATACGACTTCACCTCTTCACAAATTCACGCAGAAAAAGATTTTTTCTTTTAACCACAGATTGCTATTTTATTATTCAAAAAATTTCCGTTATATGCCACAAAGTTGTATGAACTTTCATGCAACAGTTGTATTACTTTAAGAAATTTTCTTGTCTACTTTTTATTGACAAAATTCTCATGCACTTTGTTGTGAAAACTAAGCTGATTTGCCACGGGACATTGTTGTGCAACATGAACTCACAGCTTATTGTTGTAATGGAGAACATAAATATCAAAGAACAACATGATTCCCGTATTATATTTGATTCTTTCTGGCACACTTCAGAAGTTGATGAAATTAGAATAAAATAAGCATACGACTGCTCAGATAGCAAAATTGCATTCTTAAATTGATGCTTATTAGTTCATATTCTTGTAATTTTAGTAAATAAGTGGCGCTTGTGATGCAATTTCAATTTAAAACATGAAACTACACTCATTAAAGAAAACAGATCTAAAGACAAACTAATGACAAAAAGAAAGTAAGTTGATGACTGAAATAAAAATAACATATAATATGATAGTATCTAAATAGACTCCGTGTGAAAATGTTGATGAAATTAAAGAACATTTTTATTTTGAATTTTTAAAATTTTTATTGTTCTTGCTAAATCTACAAATCTCTCTCTTATTATTTATTATTGAAATTGATGACGCTTTTAAAATAAACTATTTTCTCAATATAACTGCAAATGATATCTCTATCACTAAATTGTTTTTAAATCCCTACTGTGATGCTTTTCTAGAGAGTGTAATTTTGTAGGGAGAACTTTCTATTAGCTATGGCATTTGATTACCTAATAATTTAGCAAACAGTTTTTTCAGCACACAAGTGAGGAATTAGATCAAATTCAAAAAGATAAACCCGAGTAACCAATATTATGTCACGCTTTTCTTTTTACATGCACTTAACATGACAAGTAAACGGAAAAGTCGTAAAGTTTTTTTTGATTTCTCGGGATAGTGTGAAGTTTTTGATGTTTGTGGGGTGAAAAACAGAAAATAAATTCTTATAAATTTTGGCATATTTTAAACAACAGAAAATGTCACTAACTACTATTATACGATTTTATATGTAACTATCTATAATGCAAACATTTCCATAATATAAATTTACACCTTTCTTTCGCGTGAAAATGCCTTTAAGACGATAATTAAGATAATACTGGAATTTGAAATTTATTTTTTAAACTTTCTTTTATTTGAATTAATTCATTTATCATTCATTTCTAATCAATTTGATTCTTTATTTTATTTTTGAATTTCAATTTTTCTCTAAAATTGGTTCAATCATCATCATTAGCATTCATTAATTACACGTAATTTTTCTTTTTTAATTACATGAAGGATTCTAAGGCACATTTATTGCAGATAATTTTAAGACAGCCACTGTTCTATTTTTTTTTCTTCATAATGTTCATTGTAATTAATGAACTTTCAATTTGACAGTTCTTCGATTTTTGATTTTTTTCCCTAAACATTTTTTCATCATCATCATCTACAATTCACTTTTCTCTTTATATCAGAGCCCGGAGTCGACTAAAAAATTATGTGCCAAGCCGACTAAATTTATTCGACTTAAGTACACATTTTTAGTCGACTTCGGGCTCTGTTTTATATATTTGTTGACTCTAATCACAAACTAGGTACTTAATTAATGATTTGGACATCTTCTGATTGCATATTTTCCTTCTAATGTGTTGATGATGAACATTTATAGATATTTGAGTAAAAATAAAATGATGAAAAGGAACTACAAAAAAAATTTAATTCTGTTATCTAATGAACAATTCGTAAAATATCAAATAGTTGTCGTTTTATTTATTAATTTGATCATTGATTGGAATGTTTTGTTCTCTCTCATCTCAATTACATAATTCTAAACGCACAAATAGATTTATATCATTTAATTTTATTTTATATAATTAATTTAGAAACTTTATCTCCCTTCTTTTAAAACTCTTTTTAACTTTACATTCAAAGTTTAAAAGTTTTTGTTGGGTCTTCTTTTTCATCATGGGGTTCTTACACCTAACGTTTGATTTATATATCTCTTTTTTAAACATTTTGAAATATTTACAAACTTTAATTTAACTATATTAGAATATAATATAACTTTTTGATAAAATAGGTTTATAGAATTTTACCTACATCACTAAAAATTAAATTACAAATATATTCTTCTTCATATATCCTGTATAGACGAGAGGAGAGAGGGAGGATAATTTTTTTTGACTATAACAAACTGAACAATAACAATGTAAGGAGTAAAAAGTCGATAACAAGGAAAAAAGATGATTGAAACTAAAGATAAGAAGCGTGATACTCCGACAATCAGTGCCATGTAAAGACAACATGAGCAAACATTAAGTATACCGTAGCTACCATTATACTACCAATCATGACGGGAAAACCGACCCTGAAAAAGAATTCATTAATAAATAATTGAATTAATTATTTACTGAAAAAAGTAAATTACTTGAAGAATTCAACAAAAGTGAATCGATAACCATGTTGTTCAGCGACACCAGCGCAAACAACATTAGCTGAAGCACCAATCAATGTACCATTTCCTAAAATATAATATAGTTATTAGGCTTAAAGCTTTCACACTTTTAATATATTAATTACCTCCTAAACATGCACCAAAAGCAAGTGCCCAGACGAGTGGTTGGAGCGGTAAGTTTAATGCTTCGTTTTCTGCCAATGAAATGGCAATTTTTACCATCATTGTGGTTAACGGAATGTTGTCAACGAATGCCGATGCCAAAGCAGACACCTAAAATTTTTTAATTATTCATACTGAAAATTATCATAAAAACATTTTTTCTCTTACCCATAAAATAATTAGAATTGCAACGGCTAATCGAGATTCTTCACTGACAGATAAAATGACATTTTCTGTCTGTCGACCAATCCAATCAATGAGACCCAACTCGGAGAGTGCTTCCATAAGCACAAAGAGAGCTGCGAAGAAGAGTAAAGTTGACCATTCAACACGAGCAAGAACCGCTTCCATATCCTCTCTAAAAAATCCAAAAAAATTAATTTTGTTTCAATATTGTCATTATTAATGACAAACCTGTCAGATAAGATGAGAAGCAAAATGGCACCTAATAATGCAGTCCAGCCGAGTGATAAACGTTGAAGATTTGGTACTGAATGCAAGAAGAAGAATGAAATAACAAAAACGAGTGTAATTGATGATTTAATGAGCAATGTGACGTTTCTAATTGGATATTTTGCTTGAAGTTCCTCTAATGTTGCTTTATAACTTTCTGCTGGAACAGTGCCTGAGACAAGTTTCTTCTTTAATTGACGTCCTAAGCGATTAACTTTCTTAACGAGGGTTTCGCGAACCAAATCTTCATCTTTCGAATATGATGAAAGACTTGCAGCAGCGCGTTGCCAAACTGAGATTTCATGACGCAATTCCTGAACATCATTCGGCTCGCTAAATCTCAAATCATTGATATTGCGGAATTTTAAGCGTAATTGGAAATATGTCTGCACCATTACTAAGCAAACACCAATGGCCATATGAAGGGTAAACGTTGTAAAATTGACTCCCTGATGAGTATAAAAATTTCATTATTAACATGAAAAATTACTTTAAAAGCTTTTTACTTACATTTTTAGAAATGTGACTGTTTGAAGCCTAAATTTAAAATTTTATTTAAATAAGTTTTTTATAATTTGATAAAATCAGAGTCCGAAATCGTTTTATATTTTAGTCACGACTATCAACAAAAGAGTTGATTAAAAACAAAACACAAATCGACTAAATTGTAGATGAAAATTTATTCGACTAAAATTTAGTTCGACATTTTTAATCGACTAAAACTAATTTTAGTCGGTTAAAATATTTTATTATTCGACTTAAATTGCTTTTGATCTATTAAAAATGTCTAAATAAATTTTAGACGGTTTAAATGATCGACTAAAATTCAACAAAAAATTTAGTCGATTAATGTTTTGATTTTATCCAACTAAAAACTAATTGAATTTTACTTGTGAAACGATTTCAAATTCTGCATGAAACATAATCATTTAAATGAAAATTACTGTACTTATCCCAAATACTTACACTATAAATAAAACAAAGAAAAAAAGGAAGAAAAGAAATTTTTTTAAATTAATAAAAAGAAATTTGCTGCGAAAAATAAAATAACAAACTTACACTGAAAAGAAATAAAGAGAAAAGAAAAAAGATTAATTAGTATATTTAAAAATCAATTAATAGAAAATTCTTTATACTTACTCTGTTATGATGACAAAAGAGATACGTGAAGTTGTTAAGAAATAAAAAGAATAAAAATTTAATAATTTGGGAAATTTTTTCGTTTCATTAATGAAGTACTTACACTAAAAAGAGAAAAGAAAGAAAAAAATCAATTAAATGAGATGTCAAAAGAATGAAAAGCGAAAATGAAATTTACATGACATTTGGTGGATCACCAACTGGTGTAAGAGCACCACCAATATTTGAGTAGATAACCATTGACATCAAAATCGGTACAGGATTGAGCTCCATAACTTCACAAAGACGGATTGTCACTGGTGTCATCAGTAAAACGGTTGTCACATTATCGAGAAAGGACGATAAAACGGCAGTAAAGAGGCACAAGCAATTAATTAATGGCCACACCTTTCCATTGGTTATCTAGAAAGAAGAAGTTATGATAAAGTAATCAAAATTTTGATGACATGCAACATACCTTATATGCATAAACAGCAAGATAATCGAAAATACCAGTTTCTGATAAAATGGCAACAAGAATCATCATACCAAAGAGCAATAGTAACGTTTCGATGTCGATCCATGACATGATCAAAGTCATTGGCGGACGTTCATTCATTGCCGCGAGAATACCTTGAGAAATTAAAATGAATTGAAATTTATTGTCAATTTGAGCCAATGTCGGAAATTCATTTTTTTAATTACCAATTGACATCGTTGATGCAATGATTGCCGCAAATGTTCTATGCACCAATTCCCATATGATCATTATATACAAACCGAGCAGTACAATTGCAGCATAAATGATACCCATATCTTTGTCAAGTGGTGAAGGATCATAAGCAAAGTTTACAGGAAAGCTTGCATCAAAGTTCGTAAAGAGGTTCAATGTCAATGAAGATAAGTTTTTCTTAAGATCAAGAAAGTTATTGTAGTCCAATGGAACGGTTTTACTTCGTTTGAGTTCCTTCACTGAGTCCATTTCAGTTATGTTTACAACGGGAAATTTCAATAATTGAGTTACATTAATTTGATGTCCATCATCGTAGTTCATTGCAAGATAATAGTACATGTAATTCGTGCTATCATTGTCATAATGTTCACCATAAAATGCTCCTTTAAATATCAGTCCTACACGTGGATCTAGAGGAACTTCAGTTAAAGTGTAAGCTGTAAATTTTTATGAAAATAAAAATTAGAAAGAAATAAAGAAGAATAAGAAAAAAGTTTATATTACTCTTGATGTTATTTTTTGGTATTGCTAGTTGCCTATAGTGCAGTACTTTTTCATTTTTTGACATAAGGAATAATGTGAACATGACCCATGCAATAAGAAGCACAGCCATCTTCGCCCAACTAACGTATTTATTTTGCTGCAAAGAAGCTTAATGGCAATTACACTGAATGAGAACATATTAGCTCATGTTTCTTACCTTATGATGTCCTGTAAGATGATGATGCATGTCAGTAATGTCGACATCACCATTATCATTTCTATCACTGAAAAATATAAGAAAAAATGAGACAATTGATTGAGATTTTAAGATGATTATCATTACCCATTGGTGAGATGTGTTTTAGTCTGTCCCATTTCATTTGTGACATTAATTGTAACTAAATCATTATGTGATTGTCCATCATTTGAGTTATTTTCCGATTGTGAATTATCTTCATTGGGCAAAGGATCTTCATCAGCGTTTGGATTCAGTGACGCGTGATCTGGCTGTCCTGAATTGTACAAACGATAAAAATAAGATTATCAGTACGTGGAGGCGAATGAGAAAAAAAAATCATTTTTCTTTTGTGTGTGTCTCATAAAGTAAGTAGACAGCTGATTGTTTTTCTTTCTTAATTTCACAGTTGTTTAACATTTTAGTGAGCATTTATTTATTAGCTATTTTTAAAAGTGTGAAAGAAGATTATTTTGAAGAAGCGAAAAAAATTGTTTTTCGCATAACTTGAAAATTCATAAATTTACATAAAATTCCCATTAGAGAGCATAATCAAATTTTATGAGATAAAAATATATAAATTTTAATCAAACTACTACTAAATATATAGTCGTGCGTTTTCTTTCTCTGTTTTACAGACTGCGCTTGTTATTCAATTTAAATGGAAGAAATAATAATATTGCACATACCATCAATCACTAAAATATTTCTCTCTCTCTCTCTCACGGGAGAGAAGCTTAAACAAATATACTTTCAGATGGGTCAGGTTTTTATTTTATTATTTGTGATGATGATTTGAAGGTGAAAATGTAGTAAAAAAATTTAAATTTTTATTGCTTTTTAATGGACAATAATGATATTTTATGCCCTTGTAATTTAACAATCTATTATTTGAATAGAAAAAGGAGTATGACTCTATTTCTGGTATTTTAAATTAATATTTTGTATTTAAATTTCTTATCTGACATAAACATATCATCATATTAATGTTCTTCTTCTTCTTAATTAATATAAAAGTTCCTTTGCTGCCTTTCTCATCGTCACGTTTTAATTAAAACTAAAAATATCTGGAATACATCTAGTTTTACGTCATTTAAACCGCATTCAATTAAGATACCATTCTCTACTTCTTTATTTAATCGATTTTTGTCGCATGATAAGTCTTCTAACTTACACACACACATAAATATATTAAAAAGTATTTATCTTGACTTGTGATTTCAATATCGAACGTGACAGAGATAAAACCATTCTATTATTAAAAAAAAAAATGAAATTGAGATTCCAATGATCCTTAAAGAAAGCGAAAGAGTGTGTTTTCAATTTTCGTAACACATGTCACAAGCTTATGTTTAAGAATGATGTTTTAGTGCTTTACTTGCTTCATATCTCGGTCGATATAAATATATGAGCAACATGATGTGATATAAATTGAATAAAAAAAGAGTAAATGTGAATGAACGAGAAAAGAAGTCAATCAATATTCATCATCACTAAATTCTCTCTCTATATATGTTTCTAAGGATTATTAAGAATGATGATGAGTCTTCTTGGTAAGAAATAATCTTCAGTTTTCCTATTCGATAAGAAATTGTAAGACATTTTGATAACTATTTTAGCTTTATTTGAACTTGATACAATGAATTTGCAGCTTTAATAACTTGCTTGATAAAACTTGACAGAAAATTGCGGCAAAAACCACTTTTTCAAAAGAAAAGAAGCGATTTCCTTATCTCAATCAATATTATTACTATAATTTATAACTCGAATGATACCTCTTGATCTAAGGCTTTCAAAATCTAAAAGTGTCGTAAATTTAAATGCCTTCGAGATATTTTCTCACTCATACTATTGTTCCTGTCGTCTACTTATGAATATATTTTTTTTCGTTTGCTTTTTCCTCTGGATGTGAACAAATTATTAAAAGAGAAAATGAGAAATAAATAAACAAACGAATGTGCCGACCGACACTTTCAACGAGCAGAATGAAATTGGGTATAGAGTTGAAAGGAAAAAAGAGAAAATATACATAAATGAATACTTGGAAATGAGATAATGAGTCAGAGGTAAGGCAAAAAGCGTTTATTTTCCTATTTGTGAATTCTTTTATTTTAATATCTCCTCGTAATATTTTTTTTTTACGTTGGTTATGATCTCTATGATGATAAAGTAAATTGAGTTGGCCGTAAATGAAAGAGGTTAAAAGGTGTACTGAAAAATCTTCATAAGCTGATTATTGCTCTTAGTTTTCCCAAGTTTATAGGAAATTCTCTTAAATACAATTGAGCGTACAATTAGATTGTTATTATTTAAGCTCAAATATTTACACAATATTTGTTTTAAAGCTTTCTTTCTTTCTCTCAGTTGAAGCAATAACAGCATCTCGAGGAAAATTGTAGTTATTCAATTTATTATATAAACAAATGCCCGCACTTTAATGATATAGAATATGGATTGCTTCCAGCTCTTTTGTATTTGATTCACTACCTAGTTTTAATGTAGATTGTCTTGTATATATAAATTGAGAAAATTATTATGAATTAAAGTTTCTCGCGCATTTATCTCATTTCTTCTTTCATTCAGCATTTACTCGACACTTTAGCGTGTAAAATCTCGCACAAAACGTTGGCAATAAATCAACAAGAGAAGTAATATTAATAAAATTGAAGAATATTTGAAAATAAGACGCATTTTTTGTAATATTAAAATTTTGTAACAAAATAGACTCATATCTTGTAATTAATGTAAGTAATTCTACCAGCAATCACTAATATTTATTATCTATCATCAATCATACCTCTCATAATTATTCTTTCTTTATTAACTATATAAATTAAATTCACAAAAATTACACTTCACACACATGCGTAAACAAAACATCAAGGACGGAAACTTTTTAAAAAATGTGCACAATTTTGATAAAAAGTTCGATAAGATTTAATTCGAAGGTCACGTGAATGATTCAAAAACAAAGAACATAAAATATTTTATAGTATCTTTGCTTTAATTACATTCCAGTGGAGTAAACAATTAGGCAAATAGCGAGAAAAATGAATTTTAGTAAAAGTTGGGAAAAATGTCACATGCAACATAAAAATATTTATTTTATCAAATTTCTTTCTTATTTTATTATATAAAAGTGTCTGAATGAAAGTAAGATAACTAATAATTATATCTGTAATGATTCTAATCTGTTAAGGGCTCAAAAAATTTAATTTTTAAAAATTGTAAACATTTTGTTGCGCAACAAAAATATGTTACATGTGGCAAATAGACGATTTCAATTCTACAAGAAATTTTAATTGAAATAGTTTCAAATTCTTACAATGAAATGTGAAACAATTAAATGAAAAATAGTTTGAATGCATTTTTTCTCATAATAAAATTTTATTTCACTCTTTTTTTTGTAACTTACTATCATCAATGAAAATTATGAGGTAGCGAAAATATCATGTCGTGTATAATCAGCAGTTAAAAAAAATCTATTATGAATCATTTCCTTATTTTTTTTTATCACACAAAATTCTGTCTCCGCGAACTCTTCAACTGACTAAATGCTTAGAAATCTTCATTGTGCAGTTGTTGTTTGCGTGCTGCCGCGACATTTTATTCTATTAAATTTTACTTTGTTTTATACATTGCATGCTTGTTCAATTTAAAGTTTCTATTGAGTGAAATCCACCTAATAATTGAAGGTAATTTATGAAAAGCTTGTGTTTATTTTTTGAAATCAAATAAAATTATTTAAAGAAATTTTCCACTCATTCGTCGTCACTTTAGTGTGTATTTTTCTGAGGTATTTTTCACTGTTTTCTTTTCTTTTCATAGACATAAAATGAAAAATAATGAAAATTGTTTTCTTTGCAGGTTGATAAAGAAAATATCACTTTTTTCCGATTTTCTATTAGGATACTTTAACTTCTTTTTAATTTCAGAATATTGTAACGGATATTTAATATTTAAATTATTATTATATAATTGTGAGCCCCTGTTAATAAAAAGTCTCAGTCTTATTCTTTTGCTGCAAAGCAATTAAGTTAAAATAATATTTTAGAGTAATTATAAAGTTATCTCAATATAAGTAGAGAGTAAACTCAATAAGTAAAGTTTTTCTCAATATTTCATTACTTTCTTTCTTACAATCAATTCTTACTCAAATGACGGGAATTTTATATGTATTTATAATTTATATTTGAAGCATGTGTGTATTCAACTGACTACGTTCAGTCTTTCTTCATGAAAATTTAATTACGATCAACTGTGAAGTGAAAGAAATGTGGTGGAAAAGAAAAGAAATTTTAAAGTTTAAAAATAAAAATGTTGAAATTTCTTTTCAATAGTTTTTCCAAAAGTAACAGGTTGCTTTACGTATGATTTATGACGTAATAGATGAAAAAAAAAATTTTATATGTACTCACCATGTAGACGTTCATGTTCTTGACGAAATGATGCTAAACTTGGATCTTGGCGAATTTTTTCCGGTAGCGTTCGCCATACTTGTAAAGAGCCCTCGGTCACCTCACTAAGTGAAACAAATGAATAATTTGATACAATCGATGGACGTTGTGGTGCTTTTTTCTTCGTCTTTTTCTTCTCATCACTAAATTTCATTTTCTTTAAAATATCATTTTTTTCCATTTTATCTTCTTCCTCTTCTTTTTATCGATAATATAATAAAATTTTCTATGCATAGAAAAAAGGTTAATTTATAATTGGGATGCAACAAATCATGCATGAATTTTTTTTCTTTCTTTTCTTTTCGCAAAGGAAAAAGCCACCACAGATAGAAAATTAACTTTTTTTGATACTGACTCGTCTAATAATGGTGCTGGATCCATTTTATTGTTTTCTTTAAATTTCTACCTAATTTTCAAAATTTTAAGGGAAGAAATTTTTAAATATCGTGTAACGCGCTTGAAAGAGATCAAACTTGAAACGTGAAAAATTAAAAAGAGACTAAAATGAATAATTTTTTTTTCATGAAATGTAGAAAAATATAATTTTCTCATGGTCTATGAGCGAAACTCACATTTTCATCACATGAGAAAAAAAGAACAACAATAAGTACAAGTCATTTTGAGAATGAAAACATTATATATTCGTATTTTGTGAGTAAATTAAGAAAAATTAAAAGAGAGAAAAAAGAGAAGCTTTGGAATATTGCCAAAAAAATCTTTTTGTGGCGAGTCAAAAATCCAAAAAGATGAAGGATAAAAAAAATTTGTATCACTAACGGACCACAAATATTTCACTGTCTAGTTCATAGTACAAATAAATAAAAGAAAGTGAGATAATTTTACTAATATTTGTCTTTGTGACTTTTGAGAATTTGTTTTGATTTAAAAACATTATTAGAATACAATCATAACGGTAATTTTAGATTTGAAATAGTTTTATGTAAACTTTGATAATTATCAAAATAAATTTAGTCTTTGTTACTGTGAAAATATCTAAAGAATTTAGGTTTATTATTAGCTAATAAAAACTTAAACCGATTTAAATATTTTAACAAACATATTAACTTTGAGTTAATAAAATTTTAGAATTTCCTTATAACATCTTATAATCGCAATCATAAAAAATTAATTTTTGTTCAAATAAACTTGAAATTTCTCTCATTTCTCTCTTAAACCATGAATGACTCGTCAAATTCATTCATTTAAATATTAGCATTTATAAAATATAAAATTGAGTTCACATTTTGACCATTTTGAAGGAAATTCTCTGACACTATTTTTCAATTCAATGCATCAGTCAGAAAAATAAATTTTGTTGACATATTTAATTGCTTATTGTATGAAATAATAGAAATATAATGTGCAAACGAGAGAGATTAAAGGCGCGCGAGAATGAGAGAATCTTGTGTAGTCATTGATAATAACATATATTTGCTTTTTCCTTTCCAGTAAAAGATTCACACAATCACGCCCGCATAAATTAGCAATAAATTGTCGTCACTTATTATTATTATATTCCGGGGTGAAGTTTCTCAATTGGCTAAGTTAAGTGTCATTATAGCAAAAAAACTTTAATTTTCTTACATTTTTCTGTGGTGGCAAGAAAGAATTTTTTTTTATTTTATTAAATACGGAAACTACTGTGCCTGCAAGCGATGCTTACTGAAAACTGTTCAATTCACTCTAATCAATTGTCTTAATTTTTGTTTCTTATCTAAAAACTGGATTTCGAGTGGATAAAGTAATATTTTATATTATTTCTTCTTGGTCCTTCTGCTACTGTTTTACACTCTTGACAACGATCTCGATTTTACTTGAATGCATACATGCGAAAAAAATCAAATATTCCACAATCTCAAGAGCTATTAATCATTTGTTCAATTATCAAATAAGTAGCAATAATCAAAGTCATAAATTATAAACTCTTATAAGGATAAATATCGATGTTGAACGACGCTATTAAATATTAGCAACAGATAATTTTGACGTCGAAATTCTTATTTCTTTTTTTTTTTCACGTGAACAATGCGAAAGATTAACTAAAACTGATTTGAGTTTGAACTTGTTCCATTCATAATGTACAGTATGCGGTTCAACGAGAGGCCGTAAAACGTCAATTTACTGTATATATTTGTGTTTTTTTTTTTTCGTTATAAACACAGAATATTTTATCATCATCACATGTGCCTCCGTGAATATTGTCATACAAAAGTTTCTTCATGTATAGTGAGTGCACACATATCTCCACTATCATTGTGAACCACTGTATGGACATACATTAGTAAATTATTCTACACTCACTCATTCACTTGTTATTAACAACGAGAGAAAAGAGGAAAGTCAAATGACGTCGATTTGTTGTTTTTTTTCAGTGCTAGTGCATGCATAATGATTGTAAACATCAATTGATGATAAAGATGAGAGAAATGTAATGTAAACAGAGAGAATAGAAGAGATTTAATTCTTATCAAAAAAAGTCTAAATATTTCCATTTATTCACATTGATTTTTGTTGTATTTGTTAGTGTTATAATTTACTTATCATTATCATCAAACAGGAGCTTATCACTACACCAAAATAAATACGTATATCTATTTCTGTGATTTTTTATGTATTTTAGATTTCTATTAATCGAAAGACAAAAAAAATTTGTTGATAAGAATACTGTTCAAACTGAAGAAGTATTGATTGGTAATGAAAATATTTTTTCATACGTCAATCAACTACATTTTACCAATAGTAATTTAGTTTTTTTGATGATTCATGCTTTTGATTAAGTGTCATAATATTTCATACAAAAGTGATTTATTAGGGATTCTGATAATTTTAACTTCAATTTCCTAAAACATTCAATGTCTTTTAAAAAAGTCTTTAAAGTCTGAAAATCTTATTTCCTTGCCTGCAGCAACACAAAAATCCTTAATTTTTTATTCATAACCCTTTTGCTGCTGTAACTGGATATTTGTCTTTTGTTGAATATTTCAAAAAAGAAAATTTTATCAGACACGTGGAAATGCACATATTGAATAAGTATGAAAAGTATTTATTTAATCTCAAGCTCAGTCAGCTTATGTTTGTATGTAAAGTTAATAGAGCTTAAGCTTTACTATGAAAGTTTCATATTACAACTCATAATTGATTTATCAGTTGCCTAGTGAGTGTTGCTAATTTTAGACGTCAATGTTCATGAACATTTTTATGAAAATTTTCTAAAAATAGACCTGTGTTTGTAATTTTAGTATTTGTATGTGAAGAATATGCTAAATATAAAATTCTGCATAAAGAATATTGTATATGAGACAGAAAAAGAATCGATTTGCACGCATTCATGAGATATTTAAAGATATTTACATAGAAAATCTCTTCATCTCATAATTGCTGCACTTTATATCATAATTTCTCTCTCTACGAGTTTGTTATTATTAGATCGATGAAAAATATTATGACTTTTTGATGATTGCAAAGCAATTAATAAAGTGCTTAATAAATCAGTTTATATATTCACATTAATGAGTGTGTGCTTCATTCAACGCCAAAATATAGCAATATCAACATGCGTTAATGATGAATGAAAACATTCATTCACTGAATGAAATAAGGAGAAAACTTGTCGAGTAAGCAGAACGCTATAAAAACTGAAACTCTATATAAATATTATCATCATTGTAGTTGAAAGCTCATGTCAAGATTATGAAAGCTATTGAAAGCGAAACAGTCTAGTAAGTGCAATGTAATGATTGTTTTCTGCAAATTTTTAAAAATAAAGTTGGAATTTAAAAATAACTGTCATTTAGAAATTAAAATTTTTTTATATTAAGTTTCGTTAAAACTTTTATTGTAAACAAAATTAAATTTGAATATTTATTTGACGGAAATACTTGTGTTTTACTTATGAAAAGTGAACAATTCTATTTAATAACATGTTGTACAATAAAATTCATGTGTTTTTAATAAAGCGTTGACACTTTCTCTCTTGTTTGATTGGCCATGACTTTTTAATTATAAATTGAAGTTTCGAAATCATATTAAGTGATTGAGAAATTAATATCAATCAAGAAGAAAATTTATGAATTGTGTTTATTATAAATGACTCAATTTCATTATTTAAAAGCATGTCTGTGCAAAGAAATGATAAATTGAGAGCACAATTGTTCTATCAATTCATCATCATCATCATCACGATAACTCTACATATCATCACGATTGCTGTCTTATGACGTATAAGCGTAAACAAAAGATATGTCGCAGACAAATAAGAAAACATATTAACTCGTACTCATATCACAAACATATTTGCTGCAGCAATAAAGAATTCAGAGAAGGCAATTTTCGGGGACCTTTTGAGGTCATTCGTTTATGATTAAATTGATTCGTGTCTAAATTCTTTTTTATTTCGCAATTTCACGCTCATCTCAGAATAAAAAGAATGAGAGTATAATCGCTCGCTTAATAATTGCAAGCTGTAACGAGTTTCAAGTTGATCAGTTCAGTTTTTTCTCTCTTTAATTAAAAGATTTCCCTTGTGCTTTGTCGCCATCGTCATAAATATTAAATTTATTTCAAATAAGCTGTCACTTTTTCTAGAACAATGAATGAAGGATTTTTCTCTGCATACTTTTATCTCACAGGGTGTGTTTCATTTAATTTCGTAATCACTAAGTGATTGTTCACGCATATGTATGCGTTGTAAATTTACTCAAGTGTTATTCATCTTATGATGAAATTTATTCATTCAGCTATAGCAATAGCATCATCAAGATGATCTATTTGTTTTTCCAATTGAGAAAAGGTTTTATGACTTTTTCATCGCTCTTTAATATGCTAAATTTTTATTTATTAAACGCTCTCATCAAAAAGCTTGTAGTCAAAGTTCATTAACAAAATTATTAAAGTTAATTAACAGAAACCTTCAAAAAGAGTAAAGAGAGTAAGGTAAGCCACAGAAACCTTTTCTTATTTCTTTATTATTATAAAATGTTAAACCATATCAAAATTTTATGTTTAACGGAAACTTTTTGTGGAAAATTTTTGAATTTTGTTGTCATACAAAGTTTGTTTGTTATAAATTAAAAATTACTTCGTCTAAGTGAAAAGTTTGCATAAAAGAAAATTAAAATGTCACATAAGAGCATTGAAACTTTGTTTTACGATGCTTCTTCTGATAAATTCAGAGCTTCAACTCCAGTAGATTTTGATGATAAAACAGTTTTTAGCGATTTTCTTAATAATAAAGATTTGGAAAAACTTGATGAGGATGATGAAGAAGATTTTTGGAAAGACGCAAAATTAGATGTTAATACAGTAGGAAAGAATGATGTTACGATTGAAGATATCACAGAAAATATGCAAGATATTGCTCTATCAGATGTATCATCCGACTTTGATGTTATTACAGAGAAATTTATCGATAGCCATGATGAAGATGATCAACTTAGACCAATTGAAAAAGTTCCTACTGTTGAAGATGTCATAGCTCAATTACCTGTGAGTAAATTACACAGTTAATCACATAATATTATAAAATTTAATTTCACAGATCGATGATCCATTACTTTTGTCGATGAAATATGGCAAACAAATAAATCAAAATCCAGAAGCAAAAGTTTCAAAAATAAAAATGATACAAGAATTTACTGATCTCCCAATTTTTATCGCTGAAATCTTCTCTCCTAGTCATTTCTGGTGTCATATTGCTTATTCAAGTGCAGTACAAGATATGAATTATAATTTTGATGTCTTCAGTAAAAAATTCAATCAAGATTATAAGAGCCTGAAGAAGCAAGATCTTCAATTTTCAAAGGAAAAATTAAAAGAGAAAATTGGATTGATTGCTGCTGGATATCTTTCAGCATTCAAAACTTGGTATCGTGTCAAAATCACTAACTATTATGATGATACAGATATAGCAAGAGTTTATTGCATAGATTTTGGTACAAAAGGATTTTTGAAAAGAAGTCGTTTGAAATACTTGTTTCAAGATTACATGGATTATCCTGAATTCTGCTTTCGAGGAAGACTATATGGATTAAAGCCATTTGACAATATGAGATATTTCAAATCGACACAGGTTGAGAAATTTATTGCTGAAGTCTCTTCAAAGCTTTTTCTAGCTAAACTTGAAAGATATGATGAAGTTGAAGATGTATATGAAATGAGTTTGATCAGGAATTGTGATGGCATTGATATGAAATTACTTGCTTTATTTGAAAATATTGGAATTGAAATTGATGAGAAAGAATATGATTCAAAAATTTCTTTGGGACCAGCGTGTTATTTGCTACCAACATTTGACATTTTAGAGCAAGGAAATTATCCTCGTTATGTGGATTTTTATGAGTTCGAAGCAAATGAAACTGATTACAATTTAGCAATTGATACAAACTTTTTTCATGCAGTTACTTTCACCGAAAGTGAAAAGCGAGAAGATATAAAGACAGCATTAAAAAGTCGTGAGTTTCGTAAAATTCATAAATATTTTTATAATGAAGATATTTAAAGAACATTTCTAAGACATAATAAAAATACTCATTATGAGTGAGTAAGAATAGAATTGAAATAATTTATTCATAAGAAATTTTGATTGAAAATTGTTTGTATTGCGATTGTTGCACGATATACAAATTTATTTATTTATAGATACAATACAACATCGTATCACTTTCTCTATCTCTATTTTCAAATTAAAATTTCATACTAGATTATCAGCATAGTAAAAATAGCTTTAATTCTATTGTCAAGGATTAAATAAAACAATTGTCAGACTTGTATTAATTTGAAAACATTTTTTTCGTTGTTCGTTTGTTTCACATAAATGTGAATGCACGGAAACAAATCGATCCTAATCTTCTTTTTTTTTAAATTGAGAGGTGAAAAAATCTCAGTTATGACGTCATAACTGATAAAAAAAAGTTGTTATTATTAGAGAGCTATAAAAAACCTTCAAATGAATAAATTCGTATTTGTGCTTTTATATACAATTTCTCTCGCCCTATGTACTTTAATTTATTTTTTACTTAACACAAATATCAAAGCTGTTATTAATTTATGAATTTCAATATTCTATCGATGTCATATTTCATCAAAAGATGGATAAGAAGAAATAAATAAATTCATTTTGATGAAAGAAAAGCTCTTCACAGCATGAATCGATAAATCAAATTTGAAGATTTCCTGTCTTCTTTATACTTTTGCATTTTTCATTATTTTTTTTCTAGATAAATTTCCATAAGATATGAAAATAGATCAAATTTCTTTATGTATCAAATGTTCGTTGACAACAAGGAGGAAAATAATTTTGACGAAAGATTAACGAAATTTTAAATCTTTAAACTTTCATCAACAAAGTTTTTGAAAATAAAATCTTTACAAAATTGAATTTAAAAAGTTTTCTAGTTCTTATACCATTAGGATAAGTTCAATATAACACTAAACAATTGTTCTGAATAAACAATAAGAGTCAAAAATGCTGAAATTGTAAAGAAAACTGAGAACAATTTTTCTCTAGTCATTTTCGTCAAATATTTTCTCCTTAGTTAACAATAAGAGAAAAGAGTACGACTTAAAAATATTTCTGTTTTATTTTTTACAAATTATAGTCATTAAATCTTTCTGCTCAATATAATTTGATATGTATTTTTATTATATAAGTTTATATTATTGCTCTTTTGATCTCTTTTTCTAGTGACTCAGACGTGGGAAATTTTTTTAATTCATAAATTTTCATTCAAAAAAACTTGTTTGCTTTAGAAAAAGTTTCAGCGATTAAGCATAAGTAAACAAAACTCACAAACTTTTTTTTTTACAACACAAACACGAATTTTATCCTAAAACAACATCATCATCATAATCTCAATTTAATTCGTAGCGAAAAAAAAGGTCAGAAATCGCTGCACAAAAACATTGTTTATTTTCATGCATGATTTGCGCTTTGTACAAAGTACTAAGCGAGTTACAAAGAAAACAATCAAATAATAGAAGAATAGCGATTGCGACATTTCTTTCTCTGCTGAATATTTACTATTTTTTTCTCTTTTTCAAATGTTTTACTTTTCTCTTACATGATTAAAGGAGATTTTGTAATTCAAAAATAACCGTCATTTATAAATTTAAATATTCTTGTATTAAAACGCGTTTCGTTAAAACTTTTATTGTAAATAAATCAAATTTCGACATTTTATTCAATTCTGACGGAAAAACTAATGGAAAGTGAACAGAAGATGCTAGTTGTCAGCATGAGAAAGTTTTTGTATAATTCAGATATGCAGATCCATAATTCTTCTCTTTTAATCCTTTTTTATTTGATAGCAAAGAAGAAATATGAGCATCAGCTTAAGAATGTGTAATTAAGTCGAAAATAAAACCAAACCATCATCACATAGTAACGGTTGTTCTTTTTCATCATTATTTTGCTGTTGAGTATAATAGTTTATGACTGAATCGTGATTAGGAAGGCAAAGTCAATCATTTTGACAAAATAAGAAGTTTGTAGTGAGCACAATCTGTCAGCTTAAGCAGTATGTTAATTTTTTTTCAAGACTTTTGCTTATCTAGTTAATGACTTGCAATTTATTCATTAGAAGAATGTTAAAGATCTGCATATATATTTTTACATGACCATTCATTACTAACACAAGTTTGCATCTTTTATTCTGATTCAGTTAATCTCTAAGTAAAGCTAGTTGTAGAATTATCAAATAACTCTCTTCCCTTGAACTTGCTTACGTGCTTCTCTATATATCTTTTTTTTTGTTATAATGAAGTGTGTATACAATAGAGTGAGATACACAAAAAATTACTTAAATTATTTATTATGTCAAGTGTATAGAAGCATTTATTTATATATTAGATTATATTTTTTCATCATAAAGAGAGCACGAACTAGATATGTACATTCAATAAAAAAAAAACTTGATGTCTTTTCATTCTTAACTCATGAGACAAGCTCTACAATATATATTTTATTGTATTCTTTGAGCAATTTGCGAATAATAAAAAAATACTTGCTACTATAGTCGATAGATATAAAGGTGATTTAGAATAAAAAAATGTTAATATGTAAAGTAACTTAATAGTCCTTACTACAATAGAAACTCAATAATCGTTTAGATCAAAAAAACATTTCATGCTTTTATTGTGAGTAAGCATGGTCATTAAAAACTTGATAGCTTGTGAACAATTGAGTGATTAAATAATTTGAAGTCATTATTTTAGCAAGATTAAAACACTTTTTCATTTAAATGTCAATAAAATTGACTTAAGAGAATATTTTTAAAAGCAATAAAATTTTAGACGAAAAATTCGTCTAATGTTGATATTTCAAAGCAACTGTTGTATGTGATTTATAAAAATGTGTTACTTGAACAATATTGATTTGTTGCTTACGATAAAATTTTTGACGACACAATGTCATTTTAAACATTGATCGAGTTGTGTCTATAACATGAATAAGAATAATTTTTTTTACTGAACTCAGCCAATTATATTTGACTCATTATTTTGCTAACTTAGCTAATGAACACAATAAAGCAATATTATGTTATAATAGTGACATACTTGTGAACCACAAAACATTTTTATATAGGAAAAAAATTGAATAAAATAAAATCCGGTAAAATAGACAAAAATAGACAAGTAGAATGTAATAAATGTAAGTACATAAGCAGCAAAGACAAAGACTTTTATTTGTTATTACTTATGATTATTTATATATAGTAAGCAGAATGCAGTTTTATGTAAATTAATCAAGTCTAGTCAGAAGTCAGAATTACCTAATTAATAATGTATTAAAAGCCATTGAAATTTTTAAAATGAAATAAATTTATAGCTTCACACATTGCACCTGTATCAATTTTTTCCCACATACCGGTTATTACCTGATTTTTACTTTTTACATTTGTTTCACTGTCACCTAGGCAAATACAGAGACCGCAAGGTAATTTTTTTTAATAACTTATTGACATCTATATCAATCAACAAGATGTGTGATAAAATTAAATGAAAGAGAAATTTGCAATTTTTTCTTTTTATTCTTTCCATATAAAAAGAGATAATTGTGGTAATGTGGGCATGCTTTTCTTTTTAAGGAAAAATGTCAAGCTAATAAATTTCGAGACTTAAAAACTTAATCCAATATAAAATTGAAAATTTGTATTGAAATTCACAAAAACGCTTTCTAGAATTGAATAACAGCAAAAATTCCTTTCTTATAACAACATGAGTTAAGCAATTGATCCCTGACCAAACTGTAAAATTATTACGAAACTTTCGACAATTTATTTAACATCAAAGTGAAATCTCTTCTGTGGTATTTTTTCTTCTTTAATGATGATAATGATAAGTAGAAAAAGAAAGAAAGATCACAATCTCTCTTTTACTTTGTGAAAAGAGCAGAAGAATGTCATAAAATATTCGCAAAAGTTATTTATAGATGAGTTGCTATGCTTTTTATAAATAGAACTGAAATGGATACATAATTTAAAAGATTTGTGATATAAAAAGATCGTAAATTGATAAAAGAAGGAACAAACATTTTGAATGAAAGAAATAAGACGAAATTAAGCATTTCTTTTAAGAAATAAATTTCGACAAAGTTTTGTTTACATGTGAAAGTCGTGCAACAGTTTTTCTATCGAGAGCGACAAAACGCGTCCAAATTTTTCTAAATCCTTAATTTCTTCTTATTTAAACTATTTTGCTCTTGATAATTGCATAGAAATGACTTTTATTGTTTAGATATAGTGAATGTGAATTCAGTGAAGTGATATAAAGCGATCTAAAGTGAAATATTCAGAATCTAAACAACTCGATGCCTATGATTAAATTTTTCGAAACTTACAGTTGACAATCAAATCGAAATTGTGACTTAATAACTTGATGTTAAGTGCAAAAGAATATTTTAAATTAAAGAACTCAAAAAGCTACATACAAAATTTTAAAAAGAATCAAATTCAGTGAAATATTTAAGTGAGATATAAAAAGTTGAATGCAAAAACTTAAAATTATGTCAAAAATTCACTACAATTGAATTGTTATTAAGTATTTAAAAAAGGAAAAAGAAGTTGACTGAATTCTCTTTAAAATTTCATAGTGACCATGGTAAAAAGTAAAAATTAATAACATTGGTCAATTGTGTCATTATTGACTGCCAAGAGAAAATTTACTATGAACATCAATTACCATTGACAGCCTTAAATGAAGAAAAAACCTTATTATGGCGTTAAATTTAAGAGAATTTATGATTTGCAATGGTATGTAGCTGCCAATTTTTTGCAAAACATATGTCACTTCAATAGCTTCTGCTTACAGGCTCATAAGCCATTAATTAATTAACATCATGATATATTTGTGTTGAGTCACAGGAGAGTAGAAGAGAAAAAAATTGTTGTACAAACTAGGTAGTCAATAAATAAATTTCAATTGTCATAAAAGACTTGTCTCATTAACTCGGGATCATTTTAATAGCTCAGCTGGAATATTTTTTCTTTCTTTGTTCAATGTTGCGTGTATGATACTTTATTGCATGTTCAATTACATTTTATTTCATTCATTGATTTTTAACTCATACACATAATCGATAGTCTTTTCTCACCCGATGGTCAGTTAATAATAATTTCAAGTCAGCACCAGAAAAAAAGTATACTAAAAGGAAGGGAAAGTTGAATGTACGATGGTGGCCAGTATAATGCAAGGTCTCGATCATATAAGAACAAGATGTTGAAAAAGAGAGAGAAAGAAAAGAAAAAGAGAATTTCTCGAAAGTCAGATGTTTTGCGATAAATTTGCACGATTTAATTGAGTTACTCCGGTTTGTGCTCATTCTCTCTCGTAAACGCAAGTCACAACGTGCCACACGTCTATCTCAGAGAGTATTTTAGTTATTAATTTACCGCTTTCTTTGTTTCAATTATTACAATACATGCAGCAATGCATCATACAACTTATCATGCTGTAATTAATATCTAGAACCTTGAAATAATTTTCTCTCTTTTTCAATTGATTTCTTATTTTTAAAAAAGCAAGAATTGAATAGCTTAAAGCACTTGAATTTAATCTTAATATGAAGATAAAATAAGTAAAAGTGAAAAGAACAAGTTTATAAATATAAAATGAAATTTTTCTAATTCTCACGTGTGAATTCAAACACTAATCAGAATCTGATAAGAGCTTTTTCTCTCTCTTTTCGCAACAATTTGAATTTAAAGTAACTCATTCACATGCAAATTGCACAATTGAAATTAAAGTGCAGCCTTAATGTGAAAGATTGATTGAGAAAAAAATCCAAAAAATTATGAAGCAACACGTCCATAGACGGTGTAAGAGAGAGAGAATTTTAGCAATTTTATTTTTATTTTCAGAGAGGACATGACAATATGCAAAAAGGTAGATTTTTACAAATTTGGAACATTGCTTTAATAACCTTATTTTTTGGTTACGTTTTCAGTTCTCTCTTGAAATTATTTCATGATAATTTATTCAATAGTTTGTTGTGTTTCATTTAAGGAGACACATTATTAGCACGTTATCATTAATAATGTAAAAATAAAATGCACACAACGACACGTTATGATAAAACTTTTTTTTGTTTTTTAAATTACTTGCAATAAAATTAATAAAATCATTTTTTTGAAGGCTGTATCACAGGTAGGAAAAAGTTTTATTTTACATCGTCTTAATAAGCCTTGAAAACATGTGATTTAATATTCAAAAAGGCAAAGGAATCATTAAAATTTAAGTATTTACCCACATTTACTTATTCATTATGTATTTTTTTTAACAGGGCTTGGACAATAGAAGATAGTTGTGGTTGCTTTTTTAGCTTTGTAGAAGTTTTACTTGAAATTCATTATCAATCAAACTTGTTTAATGTTTTTCAAGTTTAAATGAGATTATTCAATGATTATTGTTGTTGGATATACTAAGTAAATCCTGTAAGCAACGAGAATTTGAGCAGAATAAGAGTTTAAGTTGACATTCTGCCAGGCTTTGTGATGTCCGCCGATAGCTTAGTGGAAAAGTACTTGACCGGCAATCAGGGGACGCGGATTCGATTCCTGTTCGGACTAAGACATCTCAAAGTGTCTCTTTTTCTGCTCGTCTAACAATTGTAGAAATTTTCAACAAGGAGAAAATATCTCTGAAGAAAGTGAAAATACTAGGGTTCGGCAAATATGCGCATATCATACAAATAAATATGCGCATATGTGCGCACACAATATGCGCACATTTTTTTGTTTACAATAATTTTTTTTGTAATTTTCATAAAGTTCAAATTTCTCTTAAAATGTAACTTTATTTTGACAAGTAAAGTATTTATAAGGTATAATATGAGAATTAATTACTTGATAAGTCATAATTTTGAAGTATATTTGTTATATGACAAGAAAATTCTATTCAGAATTTATCTTACTTTTAATTGACTTTTAGCAAAAATTAGGACATCAATCTTCATGATTTATACAATAAACGTCTCAGAACTAAAAGAACAATTGTTTTATGTTTAAATTGAGTAGTCTAAATACAAAATTTGTTGAAATATCCAT
>JACWBX010003185.1:0-12402 GCA_014622435.1 Polypedilum pembai
TTATTAATTAAGTTTTTCATAAGTAATTTTTCAATACTTTCTTACAACTTAAACATTTTTGGTCAATTTTTCAAAATCAAAACAATTTCAAAACAAAACAAATTGTACTTTAAAATGTTCGTTTGAGCTTTATCTATTCACTGCTGAAACTTTGAAGCAGATTGATTGAGAAACGACAGAGAAATTAATGTTTTTATATTGAGCAAAATCGATGCAAAATAGGTTTTTCCTTTTTTTTAAGTCAGTAACGTTGTTTCAACTGGTCATATCTTTTTAACAAAAGCTTCAATCTTTGATGTCAATATCTTAAGTTGTAGTACTAATTAGTACTACAGAATGACATATTAACTTCTGCTCTACGTTGTTTCATTTTAGAGAAAAATGCATGACAAACAACGTTACTAACGTAAAATTTTTTTTGTTCTTGCCCATATAATTTCTCAGTAATATAAAGCATACATAGAACGTGATTTTTAGTTTTCAATTTGATCGGAAAACCTTTTTCTCGCTATTCTCTTTCGTCGCATCAACTTAATAAACTTTAATGTTTATGAAAAAATCATATAAACCCAAAAAAGAGAAAAAAATATTCTTTAACTGCCAAGAGAATAAAATAAGATAGGAAGTTTTTTTTTAAAGGACTATAGTGCGTATGTATGGAGGAGGGAAAAAGAAACAATTGACACCCTGCTGTAAACCTAATCCCTTTTTTGGTAGGCAGTTTAACATGTAATCTGAAATGTTTATTTTATATACTTTGAGTAGAGACATCTCTGCATGTAAAAAAGATTTTAAATCTATGGGTATGATTTACTATTTATGTCGTATTATTAAATCGATAGTGATCTTGTTTTTTTGATAACAAAACTTTATTTACAGGTCAAAAAGAAAAAATTTAATACTTTAAGCAGTGACACATTTATTTACAAAACAGGAAGAAGGAAAACGAAGAAGATTTATGTCAAAGTTGTGAAACTTTCAACAACATTTTCATGGAATTTCTTCTTACAATCTTATTATGCATACATTACCGAATAAATAAAAGAGGAAAAAAGTTTTTTAGAAGAGGAGTAGACACTAAAGCTTAGGAAGAATTTATCTTTGTTTATCAGTTTTTGTCAAATTTTGCTTGTTTATGTAGTCTTGTCACAAGTGAAACTTTTTTTTGCATTACAAATGTAAAAAAAATTCAAAATTTTTAAAAGATTAGAATAGTTACGAATGTCTTAATCGATGACACTTTTTTCATTCAGATACTTTTGAATAATGAAGTAATTTTTTATAGTGCAAATGACATGAAAACTTTTTAGCCTATTTCTGTTAAATTCAAATTTTAGTCATTTGTTTAAGTGTCTATCCCTTTGTTTTTAGTTTCCAAAAGAGATTATGGGTTGTAAGAATCTTTTCTCTTTTTTGAAATAATATAAACATTTTGATAAGAAGTTTTTGCCATTTATATATAACTTTATGAGAATAATCACTTGCCTTAAGTAAACAGTTTGACTTTAAATTTTCTTGTTGTTCTTCCAACTATAAAATTTTTGTTTTAGGAATTTTGATGGTCAATGATATGAGAAAATTTGCTTTAAGCTCTTTCAACCACAAGAAAAACTTCTTTTTCTTATTTTAATCAAAAATAACATCAATCATAAAAAATTTCAAGCCAATAATTCTCATGCGAGTGACTTTTGTCGTAAAATGAAACTATTTTCATTCATCTTCATAAACTTTTTCATTGAAGCAAGCGATAAAAATAATAATATTTTAATATTTTACATTAAATCAAGTCAAAACTGAGAAAAAATCAATGAACTACAGATGATTTCAAGCATATCAAGCAAAAACCAAATTTTCAACAATCATCAATATTTGCCATTTCACATTAAATAAACTTCTCTATCTATTTTTCTTCAAAATAGAACTCTTTTATAGCCATTTCTCTTTAAGAATCAAGACATTCGATGATATTTCCGATAGAAAGGCTATAAATATTTCTTCATTTCCTTCTTTACTGTCGAAAATTGCCAATTCAACTTTCCGCCATTTGAAATTCAAAATGAATAATGACAAAGCTATTTTTTCTTTCTATATAGAATGAAAAACTTCTTTTTGCTTTATTGTTGTTGTTTTTTCTTTGCTTTGAAACAAATTTGTTTTTGTATGTATCAATTAATAAGCAATTTTAATTGATGAAAAATTGTAAAAATTAATAATGCATGAATCATAAATTACCACACTCAATTTTATCGTTTTTACGCAAGAATAAGCAAAATAACAAAAATTTATCTCATCACTATAGTAACGAGTGACGATAGAGATGTGAAAGTGAAGAAAATTATGGAAGAATAACACACAGTACTCGAAGCTATTTTCTGTGTAAAGTCACAAAACATTTACAATCATGACGCGACATTTACCTCAAACAACAAGCGCAAATAAGCATGTATATTTATGCAAATACAAATTGCCAATGGTGATGATACTTTATATTAATGATGTTCAAATGCATGTTGTCGGTTTTGCCATAAAAAGGGGCTAAAAACACGTGTTTAGTAAATGCTGAATGTGAAAAGAGATAATTAATAAAACCGTCAAAATTAATTTTCAATTTTGACCCTCAGGCAGCTCATAAAATAATCATAAAATCAGACTTTTAACGACATTAAAATAATTAAACAACAATAATATTTGTGTTGATATATGTCTTTTAATACACTCCCAATAAATTTCATTTTATGGCAATTTAAAAAGTTTTTTTTATTTTAATTAACTCAAGTCATATTTATAACGATATGTAATGAAATTTAGCAATAAATTTGCGGACAGTTGAAGAGAAATTTAATGATAACGTTTGCGTCTTTAAGTTTATTTTTTTAGGGTATTTTGAGTTTCACTTTAATTGGACTTAAATCATTTACTTTGTTTAGGTTTTGATTTAATGGTTCATAAAAATAATTGGTTAACAAAATAAATTTTGTCAACAACAGTAAATTGAACAGAAAAAGACTTTAAGCTGGCGATTTGTCCAACTTTAAGCTTTTCACCAATAGCTTTGTGATAAAACATCTGAGTGGTAACCAGGAGACGTGGAAATGAATTCTCCTTGCACAGCAAACGTCAAAATATATTTTTCTGCTTATTTGATTGGAAAATTTTAAAATTATTTTTATACTAAAAATGTAAACAAACAAAAATTGTTTAAATTTAAAAATTCCGTTAAATTAAAACAATATTTTCTATATTAAAATAAAATTTCATTTCTTTTAAATGTCAAAATAATTAAATAAGAAATTATAACCCATATTAAAAACATATTGATAAACTATCACACTCAATAACTTTTCTTTTAATACTTTTAAAATAGACAAAACGTCTCATGTCAGTATCAAATTGAAATGATAACACTTAAGTGAAAATGATTTCACTTCTAAAGAGAAATAAAATAAAAGTTTTACACCATTGCAACTTGTGGGAATTGATAACAAGAAACTTTAAGGTTTTTAAAGAAATACACAAACAGAAGAAAGCAAAAAAGTTCCAATTGAATTAAAAGTTTCATCTCGTGTTTCTTCTTCATGTGTGTGTGTATGAAAAAATTTCAAAGTTTAGACGACGACAGAAAGTTTTTCTTATCTATAACGTGAGTTATGGAGTGAGATTAAAAGAGAATTAAATGGATTGTGAAATGGTTTTAGTTTCACAAAGTAAACTTTTACTTTTCACTAATTTGACAAAGATTTTCAATTTAAAATAGGTCTTGAAATTGTAGGAAATTTTTGTCAATATTTGAACAAATTTTTATATTGAAATATATTTAAATTGAATTCTTTTAAGCAGGTCTAGGCACTCATTACTCCCAGTCTGCATACTTGTGTTTATTTGTACGTTTCTGTACAATTTTGTACGTTTTTGTATTTCTTTGTACTTAAAAATGCAATTTTTTACCTGAGTGTATAGGTCTGGGCTTTTAAGCATTGATGTGTTAAGCTTATAAAAATTCAAAGAATTCTGTTTGCTGAGTGACCTAAAAATAAAGTTAAATAACGTTTATTTTTACCACACTTTTTTAACATCAAATAAACAGAAAAAGAGTCACTTTGAGCAGTTTGATTCGAATGCGATTCGAAGCCTGTTTCTTAAAATTGCTCTTACAAGACTTCTATTGATGAACATCACAAAATCTGGCATATTGCCAACTTAAATTCTTATTAGCTCAAATTATTGCTACTGAAAATTATTGGTTTTAAAAATCAATCTCTAACGACTACTTTGTTGCTTAGCCTTTAAGTTAAATTATAAATATTTATAGGTTCATTCAATAATCAACTATTTCCTACGATTGTTGTTGAAAAATTCTCATTAAATTTAATTAATGGTGACTGAGCAAAATAATTGAGTCAGATTGGAGACAACAAATGGTTTCAATTATATTAAAATTATTGAGAATTCTATAGAGATTTATTTTTACACAATTATTATAATTAGTAATTGTAATGAACTGAGAAATGTTTCAAACTGTTGATCTAAAACTTTCCTCAGAATCTTCAATCAATTTCATTGAACTTTAAAGAAATTTTTCATATTAATATCAATTATTTATCTATACCTTTCTAAAAAGCATCTGAAATTCAATCTTAAACATATGTGAGACACTCACAAAGCAACTTGAGTAGGATGAACTTCATTTTCCTTATTCTTTGAAGCTTTTTTGAAACTTAAATAATAGACGCTCATGCAGACATATAAAATATAAATAGAAAAGTCTAGCGACTAAATGAGAGAAATTTGAGCAGACAGACTTGCTTTGAAAAATGATTTATTGAGATTAAACTGAATTGATGTTTGTTAAGACACTTATTTTTCTCATGAGCTTGAAAAGGGTAGAAGAACATTTTGTGAATAGCTAAAACTTTGAGTTAGATGCTAGAAAAAGTTTCAAATTCTTTTATGTTTGCGGTGACAATACAGTAAAAAAAATGAAATATATCGTCTCGACAAACTTCATTCTAGAACATTTTTAATTAAAGATTTTTAAAGCTTTTAGAATTTTTATTAACGGACGAAATTTAAATAATCTTTTGTTTGTAAACAAAACAAAAATTTAAATTTTATTTTTCATTTGTAAACACGAAAAAATTTCAACTTAAATGTTTGAAATGAATAGCTTGAAGTTATTTATCTTGTTACTTTTGAATAAATACGGGAAAAATAATTGAAATTAGATACAGAATTACAAGTATATTCTACTCTAAATTACATTTTTAGGGCAAAATGAAAAATTCTTAAAGTTTTTAAAAACCAAAAAATTTCTTTATTTTATTTATTCGCTCTCCATTAGAGAATTAAACATTATAAAAGATACGATGAAAAGCTCTTTTTTTGTCTTTTAAAAGTTTACTGTCAACCTTCTCTTTCTCTGTGAATAATGTATATCTCCTTAAGGAGTAAGCAAGCGAGCAACATAGTTTCTTTACTTCATTTAAAGCACATATATCACAATGAAAGGCATAAACAATGTGCTTCCTTCTGTCATGGTTATTGCAATGAATATGTTAAGTTGAAAATGATTAAATTACAAACATACATATTCGCTCTCTTTCTATGCATATGTTTTAATTTAGCAGCAAACATGGAATGACAACATGATGTTAGCGAGATTTAACAACAATTTCGTCGTCTTTTTGCGAATTTTGTGTATATAACAGGCAGGCAGGAAGGCATAATCCACTCACATGAGATGAAAAATGTAGTAACATTAGAAACATAACCACGAAAAGCTGAAATGAGTCATTGAGCGATGGCAATTCATTGAGATGTTGTGGCACTAACAAAACATGAATGAGCGCTAGCATGTGCAGAGAATCTAGAAATAATGCCTGAAAATGATATGACAATGATAAAAAGTTTGACTTTAGTCAACGAAGAGGCATCAAAAACCATTTATGTACACAGAAAGTCAACAGCAGGAAGGGCGTGTGTAGTGTACACAATGAGGCTTTTTGACAAAGTCAGCTAGAGCACGGGAAAAAAACTAAAAGTCAACATGAGTTAGAAAAGAGAAAAAAAAGTCATAAGTGTTAGGGAAAATGAGATGACATGGCGTTGCGTGGTGTAGAAACATATTAAGAAAGCATCTTTTCTGACATGGATTAGCGAGACTTTCCTGAAGAGTCAGTTTTTGTTGACAGATGATTTTTGTTTCTTTTATCTCAATATAGTTTTTTGTTCAAGTTGAATATAAGCTTTTATCTTAATATGATTTTAATTAATTTTTATTTTGATCATTTATAGATTTTGAAATTTTCATTAGAATTTGATATTCGATAATAATCAATGTTTTTAATGTTTATAAAATAAATTGTGAAGTTAGCTGCAAAATAAATTTTTCAATTAAATTCAAATTTAAATTGACAGTTAAATGAAAAGTTTTCAAAATATTAATTGTTAAGGAAATTATTTTTCAAATAAAAAACAATAATCTGCAAAAATTTCTCATATCTTACAAAAATGTTCCCTCAAGCATATTTTCCCCATGAAAATGAATGTGATGAAAGCAAAAGTGATTTTTAAAAGTCGGAAATGTTTTTCAAACAAATCGCTCGAGGATGTTGCCATATGAGCTTATTTAATTTCATTCTTTTCCATTATTTTATGATAGCAGACATAAAGACAAGAAAATTGTTAAGAGATTCGCAATTTTCCATCATAATGTGATGAATTTGATTCAGTTAATCGCGCGCACTCACATATGCTACTTCAGTGAAGTAAGTTAAGCAGAAGAAGTTGAAAACATTCTCAATTTTTGCTTGATTTCTTCTTTATATGACAATAAAGGTTAATAACACTTTCACTTTTATTTTGAATACGAGCAGTGAATGGTAACAATCTGTCACACTAAAATTATCATCCTGAAGCGATAAAAGAATATGAAAATTGCAGAGAAATTTCCATATGAGTGAATTCACTTGTCATTGTGACTTTATGAAAAATTTTACTTCAAAAATTGTACAAAATGTGACAAATTTTTTTTGTTATTGAACTTCATCCCTAAATTCATACTATAATCTTTTTTTTTTTTGCAACTCTTTCCTGTTTGAATTTAAAGAATGAAAAAATAAAAATCACATATCGCTCGTTAAATTTTACGATTTCACTCGCTTGAAAAAATTCGGATTTTTTGTTACGTGATCTTATCATTTTTTAGTATGGATAAAAGACGTGAATTTTTTACTCCCTCTATAACAAGGCTTAATATGATACAGTCAGGTAGAATCTTACATACATCCACTTATGAATATTATTATCATTATTGGCCTACTTTATTTTCAGAATACAATACTTTTATTGATATGTTTTCAAACAAGCTAAATAAATCGTTTTCAAATCACAAAATTCGATTTATGAAATTTAAAGAAAACTCGATTTTTAAAGTTGTAAAAGTAGAATCTATTTTGTAGCTTTTGACTATTTTCTTTCATAGATTTTAGCTATTGGCAACAAATCAGCTGTTTAACAACTCTGGACCCTGAATATGAAAATATTTCATTCTTTCATCGAGTTTTTCTTTAAACTTGTTTTTAAAGGTTAAACGTAATCCTGGGGGCCAAATCAGGATTTTTTTCCGTTAAACTTTTTGAAATTTGAATTGAAATTTTAGCAATTTTCCCTTAACAAGTAATTTTTTAAAATTCTAGCAACCGTCAAGAAAAAAGCATTTTTGTTCCCACATTTTGACATAAATTAAAATAAATGGTTTAGTGTTCAAAATGATTAAAAAATGATTCAATCAATATTTATCTAAATGAAGACAAATAACTTAGATAAACATAAGATTTTAAATTTGTTCGTATGATTTCGCATGTTTTTAACGGTAATTCTTAATTTGAAATAAGTAATGCGCGTCAATTCAAATTAAATACCAAAACGGTCTGTTTGGCAGCCCAGGAACATAATATGGGTTTATTTTTTGAAAGCCTTAAATAACCACTTAAAAAATATTTTCTTCTAGTCTTTGAAATCTTTTTTCTTAATATTCAAAATCCAATAGAATTATTACAAAAATATGTTGATCTCATATACAAACACAAAGCATCGCATTCTTAATTTTTTGAAATGAACCATAAAGAATTGTATGTAGGCAGAAATATTTTATTTCAAACAAATATAAAAAAGTAAAGGGAGAGAATAATGAAAAAAGTTTTCTCATTCTACTCTGTTTGATTTTTTTTTTCACTTTCTTTCTCTCACACATATTGAAAACAACAGCAAATCATTTCGATATTTTTACTTTGCTCTCATATTTTTGTTTCCATTACATTAAAATTATATTTTGTACTCCTACTTCTCTTGTGTTAATACTTGAGGGCTTTTGAAAAATTTCATATGTAGGTTGATATGTGTTTTATAATTTAAGATCTTTAATAAAATGAGATAAAAACGCGAACAGAAAAAAAATAAAAATTTTCGGTATTCAAAATTCTTTTCAAACTTCAAATCAAGGTGTGAAAATTTACGTTTTTTAGAAAACAAAATTTTTGTGTTTCTTAGAAAATTCGTTAGAATTTACCAATTTTACAATGAAATAAACTTAAAATTCATTGGGATCGAGCTGAAATAGTTTATTAAATATTCATTCAATAAATAATGGTTAAAATTAAGAGAATAAGCTTGATTTCCAAGTAATAGAAAAAACTTTTGTCTAACGTGTGCTAAAGTGCTTCAACGAAGTCAAAAGCGAAACGTTTTCCCTTAGTCTTTTTGTTAATTTTTAAATAAAAACTTTCATTTGTGAATTTCTGAACTGAATATCAAAACGTCTTCGAAAACTTTTTTTATTTCCACATCAAGTTTCAAGCTTTGAAATTCGAAATTATTTTTAAAAACTTAAATTTGAAATTCATTTTTGCAAGGAGGAAGAACTTTAACAAAAATTCTAACAAAATAACAAAATATCTAACAAATTAACAAAAATTTCTGTTAGATTTTTTGTTACTTTCATACAAAACTTTTTGAGTTTCAATGGTTACTTTGTTTTTGCTATCAAGAGTTCTAACCCCTTGTATTTTTGAGTTTTACAACATGAAATTTTTTGTCATACTTTCTAAAAAAATCGAAATAAAAGCTAACAAAAAAGCAAAATAAAAGAAAGAATATTGAAAAAATTGTGAATATTTTGATATCATTTGTTTATTTTCATTAAGAAATGTTTTCGTACCAATTTTAAGAAAGAATATATCAAAAATTTTGCTTAAAAAGACTTTTTTTCCACTTCAATGTCCAACAAAATCTTCATTTTGTTTGAAAAAAGTCAAATATAGTTTTCAAAGTATAAAAAAATTATTTTTATTTAATTTCGAAGAACAAAAACAAGAAGTTACTTTTACATTAAATAAGAAGATTTTTGCTTACATGAAAAAATTTTCATCTTAGGCAACATACACGCTTTTTACTTACTTTCCAACTTTTACTTCTCCTACCCTTCTTCTCTTTTTTCCTTTGTTACTTGAAAGTTTTAATGATTTTTGATACCCGAAGCAATTTTTATTTGTTTTGTTTATTGGTAGGATAACATAATACATGTTTTTCTTTCACTTACATGAACGAGATGCTTTTCAAAAATTTTACTCTTTCGAATGGAAAAGTTTTGATTCTCATGCATGCATGCATGTATGAGGATGTACGGCTGATTAAGCAAGGGAAAAGATTTTTGTATGCCTTAGCAACCTTTTTTCATTCTATAAATTGTTCACTTCAACCGAAAAAGAAAAGGAAAGATCAAAAGTTCAATTGATGTTGTTATTAATACAGGAGCAAGCATGAATTCTCTAAACAAATTAATTTCTATTAAATTTTCTACATGAAACATCTGCATATCCCTCACGCTCATTCTGGCACATTCCGTGTTAGTTTTTTATTTTCATCATCATCATTTGTTGAGCTAAAGCGATGTGGTGCATTTTTAATTGAACTAATGACATTTTTTACATTGCCAGTTGCTGACCGACGTCCACTGCCAGCTTCTGCAATAGTCGGAAGAGTTGAATTATTATTGTTATTATTGTTGTTACGTTTCAATGAACCAAGGCGAAAGGAACGTGACAATGAACGAGAAAGTGGTCTTAATTTTTGAAAAGCGGACATTTGTGATGAACTTGGTGATGATGAAGCTGAAGATTCAGCAACTTTTTTTTCTAAAAGTGTTGTGACCAGTTTATCGAGAAGTGCCAGATCAGATGTATTTGGTGGGACATTGATAGTCGAACCGTTTGTTGTTGATGTATTAGCAAGAACATCTGAAAGCTGCAAGACAGCATTAATTAATCATATTTATCAAAATTTTCTTGCAAAAAAGAAATTAATTACTTCCGATGCAGCATTTGCTGAGTAGCTGATACGTTTAAGCTTTCTCAATATTGCATCTTCAGATGCTTCCTTAAGTGCTTGCTCTAATGTACTCTCGAGATTTTTACCACTTGGCAATAAGTCATCGTAGCTACAAGAACATCATGAAAGAGAGAAAAGAAAGATTGAAAGAAATTAAGCAGAAGAGAGAAGAGAATTATGAAGTCATATTAAATGAAATTTTAATTCCATTCTTTAAAGTGAATGTTGAAAAGTTGTTGGAAATAATGGAGAATAATTTTTTTTATTCTGCTATAAATTTAACGGTTATTTCAGTTTTAAATTTAAAAAATACGTTATAAATTTCTAGTTTTTAAATCAAAGTATGATTTCTTTTTATAGCATTATAAAAACTTACGAAGTTTTATTCATAGTTCCTCCTCGACGTATTGTAGAACGATTTGTTTTACGTGCTGCTCTTATATCAGTTTCCCAGAACCTTTACATTTATAAAGAATGAAGAGAAGAGAAAATTTATTGATTGTGATGCGATTAAATTTCATTATAGAGGTATGGACAACAGGAAATTGATGCTATTAAACATTTCTCCTGTTCGTAAGCTACTAGATGTAACATGATGATAGTTTAGGTAATAACTATCTAACAGCAGCAGCAGTAGCACATACAAACACGTTTCCATTAGACATAATAAATAACTGACAGTATTTTGTAACTTGCGATAAATGCGATGAAAGGAAAGAGCTTTAATGTTTGAAAAATTATCGTCCATGAATATTTCATTAGATAGTTTCTGCTACTGATGTTGCTAGCATGTAGTAAAAAGAGATAGTTTTCTCACCTTCTCAAATCTGGACTGCTTGTATATGGTGCAGCAACTTCTTTTATTTTGAGCACAATGATAGCAGTTATGAAGATGCAAATCACGTTTACGACAGTTAATAATGCTGATACAATTCCATTAATAAGGAATTCTGTTGGAATGTAGTTGGTGTAAATGGGAACATACGAGCTATTTCCCTTGTATGCTTCGCCTTTTAGATGTGGTATTTTGACATCATCATAAATCAACCAGATGCACGCCAGAGCCCTTTTTTTCATACATATATGTGCACAATGTTAGATAATTGAAATGTCTTTTTCTCTTTCTTATTCGTGTGGGAAAGGATTTTATAAAAAGAAGAAATAAAACTCACCAGAAAAGTCCCTGAAGATAGAAATAGGAAAAAAAAGAGATTCAGAAAGGATTTAAGAGCCTTCTCAGAAATTGAAGTGTGTTTTTTTGTGATATCTTTCTTTTTTTAAAAATTTCCAAAAGGTGAGCAATTGAGATTTTTCATTTAAATTAAAATTGCTTTGTATCAGGAAATTATTCATTATAATATCATAAATGTGTTATCGTTTTATCAGAAAATCAAATATAAACATTTAGTTTAAATTTCATGATTTTATTCACAAACTAAATTAAAAATTTGTTTAATCAGTAAATTCAAGTTTAGGGTTTCTGAAAAACAGCGTTTTTAAAAAACAGCTGTTTGCTGTTTTAGGTTTTTGTAAAACAGCTGTTTTTGCTGTTTTTTGCTGTTTTCATAGGATTTTCTTCCGGGAACAGAAATGAGACTAAAAGCCAGCCAAATTGTTTTAAAAAGTTGTTAAAAGTATTGAATTTTCACATATATATAATTCATTAAATTTTTGCTGAAAATTTTATTGCTTTCATAAGTTTTAAAGTAAAAAAATTTTTAAAAAAATTCGTTGATTCTACTAAAAAGGGCTGAGTTTGAATTTTTGTCATGATTTTGTACATTATTTAAGAAAACATTTGAAAAATTTCTACAAAAATTTTAAAAATTTTTAAATTTGTATGGAGTCGTTCACGAAGTTGGGAATTTCCGGGAACATTCCCGAAAGGAAAAAGCCTGCTTTTTATAAACTAAATACTATAGAATTTTTCCTGAATTTTAACATGAATTAACTGAGTTTACATTCATGTTTTTTAGATTTTTGATAAAAAAATTTAAAAAATACAAAAGCATTAAGTGA